>JAAIIK010000028.1:1537236-1580733 GCA_014706435.1 Silurus glanis | reverse complement strand
ACACACACACACACACACACACACACACACACACACACACACACACATTAAAAATATATATTCCCCCCACTTACAGGTGCCATGATGAACAAATAATCAGTGTTATTTACTCACTGGTCATGATGTTATGCCTGGTATATTTTTTTATACATATATACATCATACATAAATATGATGATGGCTCTCAGATAATACAGTTCATGTTCATGTTCATGTTCGCTGCCATCCAGACACCTTTATATACAATGTATTCAATTCTCTTTTTTATTTAGGTTCTGTCATTGAACTTACTGTTGTTTTTCAGGTCTGAAGCGGATTCATGCTCTGACCATTCAGGCTAATTATGAGTTGAGGATTGACCTGGAGGACTTTGAGAACAGCACTTCATTCGCGCACTATGGATCCTTTGGCGTAGGATTGTTCTCCGTCGACCCGGATGAGGACGGCTACCCGTTGAGCATAGCGGACTACTCAGGAACCGCTGGTAGGTTCATTCTTTGTCCTGAGAGATTTAGCGAGTATGAGTGGCAAAATCCATCCTTAGATAGAATCCTTTAGATTTATGGGGAAGGAGGAACCTTTCAGATGTGTGTTACAGCTGCATTGCTTTATGGAGTCGTATTGTAAAGACTCATGCTGCACTACAGAAATGTGGAACATACTCGACAGGGTTCTCCTGCCAAGGCTTTATTTTTAGACCAACCTTTGCTGTGACCAAATTATGAAAAAAGGCTTACCTTTCGATCATTTATCATTTATTTTTTGGGCACTGTTTATTGTCATGAATCAAATCAGGTGAAGAGATCATTTTAAATAATATAAAGCCAAGTTGATATAATAGTTAATAGTATAATAGTTGATATAAAAGCAGACTGATATAATTAATTAAACCAGAAAACAATATATTTTGAGTATATTATAAACTAGGTAGTATAATTTATAATATCTAACCAGAATCCAATCTAATTTCTTCTGATATCTGAAATTGTACCTATTTAATTATATTCAGAATTGCTTGTATATAAACACAATAGCATATGAACACTTTAAATAAGCCTATATACAGTTTTATGTGTGCTAAACAGTACTTGGATGAATATTTTTTTTTAGGTTAAGGAATGTGCTAAAGAATAAGATAGTATTTACCAGTCAAAGTAAATCATTTGAGTGGATCTCCAGCAGTGTAGGTTTGCACTATAGTACTTCCCCCTCTTTTTCTCGTTTATCTTTCGATGCGATTTTAGCTCAAGGCATCTTGGAATGATTTTTCTGCTAATGTAGGAAAAGTTGAGCAGCGTGTACAATAAATGCCATTATTATGTTTTGGATTGTGTATCTCCTTTGTATTGCCCATGAAAGTTCAAAAGTATAGTTTTGGTAACGTTAGCTGCTGGACTCGAGAGTGTGAGGAGATCAGACCTAAACCAGACGTAGGAATTGTCATGATAATTCAGCACATGTGTTTAAAACTTCTTATCCTGTAAATACTGAAAAAGTAAAATATATGTGCTGCTTATCTCAGTGTGGCAGAGAACCTTTACCTGCACTGCCCTCAGGTCCTCTGTCAAGCGTTAATTGGTTTTCTGCAATCAATCCGTCCCTGGTCCCTGTCCTTTGCCTCTGGCCTCCTCACCAGGTCGGACTCACCGGGAGGAGCAGAGATAATGAGGCAGTGTGAGACGTCCATGGCATGCCATAAAGGTGGACAGTTTGCTAATTATGGGTGACAAATAAACACTTTATAAATATAAGTCAGGGAAGGGGGGGAAAGCGTCTTTTGCACAGCTCTAATTAACAAGCACACTTTCAGGTTTCTGTAGAACAAAATAAAGTAAAGCTAAAGTAAAGTTTCCTATTAATGTGAACGGTATACGGTGCTCACTTTTGCATAGAATTCTATGAAAAGTTTCCAAAGGGCAGACAGAATGCAACATCTGCAAAACAGTAATTTAGTCGAAAAATAATAAGCACATAATGATGTCAAGTACTATTTCATCACCAGATCTATTAGATCAGAAGTCAGGAGAAAAAAGCCAGGAGAGCCAGGAGAAAACCTGCCAGAATTACTAGTGAACCAGTATATAGTAGGTGTGTTATGTTGTTACAAAGGCATTTACATGCCAGGATTCCAACATTGCAATATAACTCGATATACATTTGAAGAGACAAAAGTACTTTATGAATTCTCATCAAAATTTGATGAAATGGCAACAAGCCATGCATTTAATGATTCTCATGGTTTTTGTTTCATATTGTTTGCAAATAAATCACCCTTATGCACTTTCAAATCAAAGATGAGTTTAGTAAGATCATAGCATTTAAACTCCAAAACTAAAAGTCAGCTCGCCCCAAAACTTAGTGGTTGTTTTGCCAGAATTCAGCCACACCAATACCAGCAATTTAGTGAGTTTTCCCAGTTTACTACACCTATTATTCAAGTCTTTTTTCTTAACCATTTTGTGTCAGGTTATTTGGTGGTTTACAGCTACCTCTAAAATGAGAAATGACAAATGATGAGGCCAGTGGACAGCAAGATAAAGTCTAATGCAGTTGTTTTCCCCTTAGGCTTTCAGCCAAGAATCACATTTCTACCTTCATTGCTTCCTGTACATGAGTAATTCGGTGTGGCCAATCAGGTTTCTGCAGCTGCCTTAAGCAATAGGACATGCTATTTGTTTTTCTTTCCAAATCCTGTCCCTTTACAGATTCTCAGGGGACAACTATTCTTTTTCCTCTTTTTCCTAGAGTTTGTCTTGTGTTGATGCAGGTACTGCAATTCTGCACACCATACTCAACTTGACTCAATCAATGACAATGCAATCTTTCTTCAGTCTGTTGAGCCAGTGGTTCTTTGGCTGACCATGAGGCCAGATTTCTTGAGGACTTTGTCATAAGGCTGTCTTCTTGCCACCGTAAAGGGCATGGCTGTATGATCACAGTCAGACTTTGCACATGTTTTCTGTGACCAGTGCCGCTTTTGTTATTTTGCCGACATTTTTGTGATTAAGGTGGGATAGAGATTAGTGTTCAGCAGGATAGTTTGGATGTGCTTAATGGTGGCTGGACAGCACTCTTTCCCAGACTCTTTCCCAGAATGGATAGTTTGTTTGTGCTTAATGGTGGCTGGACAGCACTCTTTCCCAGACCGAGCAACTATATGGATGGCAGCCTTGTACACTTTTGCCTTGAGATGGATGAGCATCTTTGGATCATAGAGCACTCCAGTCATTTGCCAGATTAGTCATGTGGTGTTGTCTCATGCTCAGGTGTCTGAAAAAGGAGCAGATGAATGAGCCTAGGTACTTGAATTGAGTGACCTTGTTCAAGTCCTTACTCAGATGGTTTCATTTATGGCACAAATATTAGAACAGTTTCTTGGTAACTTCACAAACAAACACCTGTTTTTCGAAACATTCCACTGATTTGAATGCAACTTTAAATAGGTAAAAAAAGGATATGTGATTATATATATATATAAGAAGAATAAAAAATTCAATTATTCACTTATTAAAAAAAGACTTTGATCCCCAATGCACCTCGTTGTTACTGATTATTTTCCAACACAGCACAGCCCTGAGTTTTTTATTCCTTACATAATAATGTTCTGATTTCATGGCTAGGAGGGTCTGTCAGGACATGTGTTGAAGTCATGATGTTTTTGTCATGTAAGGTATTGAAACCTAAAACTTGAAAAACAGTTGACTCTGTGCATCAAATATGACAAAAAAAAAAAAAAAGAAATCTACTGGTAAGAAACCAAAATGATCAATAGGCTTAATTTAGGTTTCACAACTCTGTGGTATTTTGATGAGAATTTGCTGTCAATTCCAGAAATTGACTATTCCAAAGGTTGAAGTAGTGGTTATTACAATTTCCCACAATTCTGTTTCAACACTTTGAGACGTTATGGACAAAAAAACAAGGTACTGTCTATAAAGCAAAGAGGAACCTGATGTATCCATAAGCCACCTGAGATTTATAAAAGTATTTCTGCCTTATGATATGATATCTCCTTTATATCTTTAAAAGGTCTGGTATGATTCATACGGCTGCAGTAAAGTCTGATGTCATCAGTGCTGAATTCCATTACAGTTAGCAATGCAACATTGCATTTACGAGACTTGCAGTCCATCATACTGCTCCAACAAATCAAATGAATCTTCTCTTCTCTTCTCTTCTCTTCTCTTCTCTTCTCTTCTCTTCTCTTTAATTCTTTCCATTCTATTCTCTTCTCATAATGTTTTTCTCTCTCCTCTCTTCTCCTTTCTTTTCTCTACCTGCATTGTTTAAAGACATTAAAGCTAATGAATACTATTTTAGCAGATTAAGTACAAGGTAAAAAACCTTTAATAAAATGATGAGCTTTGACATGAATTACTTTTTTTTTTGCTGTTGAATCAGCCTCAGTTATTATAAGTCATTAAATTTCATAATGGAATGTAATGGGACATAGTAATGTGATCTTTTTTTCTCTCTATTTCAAATTACACATGCTAGCTTTTCAATTTAAAGCACTCTTTCTCATGCTGGAAGTTCAAAATCAGAATCGGAATACTTTATTGATTCCATAGAGAAATTATTTGATTGCAGCCGCTCACAGTAAAAGTTAAAAGTAAAGTTTAAAGTAAAAATAAAAAAAAATAAATAGAAATAAATATTCATATTAAGGTAATGTTAAGTGAAATGAAACGTGTAGGATCATCAAATGGAAATTGTAACAGCAGTGAAGAACAGATGGCAGAAAAGTCAGTCTACACTAATAGTTCTAAAAGTTATTGCACATGCAACTAGTTATTAGTACTGCACTGATAATTTTGCATACAAAGTCAAAGATTGTTTACAGATTCACTCAAAAAGACATTTCCTGTGGTTGTTGGTTATCACGAGTGTCAGTAGAGTCTCTACAGATAGCTAGACATGTGGCTTTTATTCATGAGCATCAGCTCCAAGTCTGCTCGCCCTAAGCAGTTCAAGCGCCTAATGAGTAAAACATTTTACAATAATAAGAATCAAATTGCACTAAAAAAGCCAAGCTCAAGAAACATGAGAGACAGAGACGGATCTTTATAAAAAAATAAAAAAAAAAATAGCATGATTAAAAAATTGATCAAATTCAGTCTTGAATTATTCAATATCTATATTCCTGGTTTGTATTCTGTCTCACATCAAGAAAAAATAGGTTCGATGAATAAAATGTAAATGCAAATCCAATACCTCTAATAAATCTCCATTAATGAATGCATCTATTAAATAGAATGTATATTATAGTGAATGCAATGTCATTTAATCCACTCTTAGATCAAAGAGGCTACTGTGCAAAAGTACTAATCAATTGTAGTTTTAGAGGCAGAGGCTGAACTAATGAGCTGCATAATTCCTGGTGAATAATTAGGGGGTAAACTCTTCAGAAACTGCATAAAAATAAAACAGTTAGCCCAGTTATGCTTTCACATTTATAACAGCAATATATTTACACCAATAGCGAGTTGCCTGTCCAAACAGGTACCGTATTTTCCGGACTATAAGCCGCTACTTTTTTCCCATGCTTTGAACCCCGCGGCTTAAACAACGAAGCGACTAATTTATGGATTTTTCCGGGTTTTTTCCCAGTTTCACAAAACTTCAAGCCAAAAAACTGAACCCCCTAACATTAGACCAATGAAATTGCCGAACGGATTCAGCTGAACAAATGAAACTCTTTATATCAAATCAGGTGCGCTCCCACTGAATCGGGCCGCACCACATCATAAATATGGATGAGGTTCCTCTGACGTTTGACCTACCGCTCACTCGGACTGTCTACAGGAAATGCGAATCATTCGTCACGCTGAAAACAACCGGGCATGAAAAAACGCACTTCACCTGTGTTCTGAGCTGCACGGCATCGGGAGAAAAGATTCACCGATGGTGATTTTTAAACGCACGGAGATGCCAAAAGAAAAACTCCCGAGAGAAATAGTTGTGAAAGGAAGGAGGAAGACAGTGAACAATGACTTTCTTGGTAGGCTACTGTTTAGATACAAGCCGTGTAACAGACACTGTCTTTTATTAAAGCCTGTGTAAAGTTCATTAGTTTCAATGTTGGCACCTGCGGCTTATAGACAGGTGCGGCTTATTTATGTTCAAAATAAAAATCTTTGTAAAATTCAGTGGGTGCGGCTTATATTTGGGTGCGCTTAATAGTCCGGAAATTACGGTATAAGTTAAAATTGACAGCAAGCTACCCATTTAACTAGCCATGTTACACTGAGTAGCTTTTTAGGCAGTGTTTAATTTGAACACTCTGCAAAGTGAATTACCATTGCTAGCTATCATGAAAGAGTTTGCATACAGAAGATAAAAAATAAGAACCTATGATTTATCCATTAACAATTACAGCATTTATGTATCAGTTAGCAAACTGGGCCAGCAAAGAAAACTCAAACACTGTTCACTTACTTGCAATGAAGTCAATTCTTTTGATATTCCAGTCATTCTCCTCTTCCCTCAGTAGATTTGTCCTTTAAAATGTAGTGTAGTCAGTGCCAGTTTATAAGTATGTCAAAAAAAAGTCTTTGTTTATCGAGTCACAAAATAATCTCTTGTTTTGGCTCCATCTATTTCTCTATTTCTTTAGGGGACTCGTTGCTCAAACACAACGACATGAAGTTCACCACAAAGGACAAGGACAATGATCACTCGGAGAACAACTGTGCCTCCTTCTACCACGGAGCCTGGTGGTACCGGAATTGCCACACGTCTAACCTGAACGGACAGTACCTGCGCGGCCAGCACTCGTCCTACGCCGACGGCATCGAGTGGTCCTCTTGGACGGGTTGGCAGTACTCTCTAAAATTCACAGAGATAAAAATCAGGCCTACGTGTGAGGAAAATTAGTGAGAAAAGACACTAAAAGAATGCTACTTATGGAAAAGAGGTGGACTATATGCCACTAAGTACAGACGAAAAAATGTACAATGATGTGATCTCTCTGAAAAATGTTTTGACTATAATTCTCAGAGTGATTAGCCCAGTCTCAACTCCTCACTCTAACACTCACAACGGCACTCTAAAGGAAAAGAGCACAATTACTGAGACTTTTACCAGAGTTGTGATGCTGTATCCTCCTTCATCGGACAGCAATGTGAAGGTGCCTCTATGGAAATAATCCAAAAACACCCCCCCCCCCCCCCCCCCCCCCCAAGTTCATTTTGATAGGTGTGCTCCACTGCTGTGGAGTGGAGTACTATGAATGTCTTTATTGTTGCTGACAGAGCATAGTGGACTCTTTGCGGTACGTCCTCCTCTTTTTAATAGAATAAATGGCCTCTAAATAGTTTAGCGACCCCAGAGCTTCACTTTGTTCACTTTGTAAATGAACATCTGCACATTCACTTCTCCATGCATCAGGGAAATTGTAGCCTTTTTCCACCAACACTCTGTTTGTGCTGGTTCAGGAGCTGGTTGTTTTTTTTTGTTTTTTAATCAAACTTGAGGAACAAATAGCTAAATCAGCTACACATCCACAACTCATTTTGAGTCAGCATCAGTCAAAAAACCTTCTCCTTAATTGTTTTTTATTACTTTTTATAATTTTTAACATTGTACATTAGTACTGAAGACATCCAAACTTTCAAACTATGAAAGAACAAGTATGAAATTATGTAGTAAACAAAGATGTGTTGATGAACCCAGAACATGTTTAATATTTGGATTCTTTACCTTTTATTTTGATGACAGCTTGGCACACACATAGCTTTTTCTCCATCAGACTCATGAGGTAGTCACCTGGAACAATTTTCAAACATTCGTAAGGAGTTCCCAGAGGTGTTGAGTGCTTGTTGGCTGCTTTTCCTTCACTCTCTGGTCCAGTTTCATTCAAAACCATCATAACTTGATTTAGATTGGATGATTGTGGATGCTAGGTCACCTGATGCAGCACTCCATCACTCTCCCTGAACGAATAGCTCCTGCATAACCTAGAGGTATGTTTGGGGTCATTGTTAAAAAACAAACTATGGTCTCACTAAGTGCGAACCAGTTGGGAGGACATGTCGATGCAAAATATGCCCTCTGTTTTGATTAAATTAAAACTCAAATCTTCACTAGGAAAGCACCGCCACACTATCACACATTCTCCTTCATGGTTCGCAGCAGGAACCACATACATTTATCCTTTGCAGCAGAGGTAGCTCTTGATCTCCTTTTCTTCCTTTCCCTTCCTTTGGACAATCGAAAATATAAAACATATTCTGGGTTGTTTACCACTTATGTTTACCTCATAATGTCATACATGTTCTTTTATAGTATGGATGGCTTCAGTATTAATATACAATGTTGAAAATAATAAAAATAAAGAAAATAAATGATGTATATTATCTACATTGTCTGAAATTAGACCCCGAGAAGACAAATATTACCAAAATGAGCGTGTGTGGGTACATGTATGTGTCTGCTAAGATATAACTAAATATAAATGTAATATTCAGATTGAACAACTTTATCATATTTTAAATGAGAGTAGTCAGAAGACCTGCAAAACACCTGGAAAGTAAGGTGTAAAGAAAGCTGAGAACACAGTGGAAACACATGGTTAGGACACTCCACACAGACAGCATCAGGAAACCATGAGATGGGAATACAACATGATTATTACTGACAGACATCACTAAACAATCCCAGCAATGTGTACGGCATTATTTGACATGATTTTGCCTGTTCCTACAAAGTCCCTGACACAGCATCCGCTCCAGCACCAACACCAGCAGTGTGTCAGTGGAAAAGGGGTCTGCTGACAGTTTTGTTCTTTGTCTGTCCAGTAAATGTTACTGTGAAACATACCCATTCATAACATTTGCTAAAGTTTCACAACTTTCACAAGTTAGATCATAAGAAAAGAACAAGCACAAACTAACTTGGATTGGTCAGAGCTTTAAAATCACAAAGACTTCTAAGAAAAAAAAAAACAGTTATAGCAGTAAAACTGAGGTCTGCTGGGGTTTTTTTAGGCTTTGTATTGACACTGAAGAAAAAGTAAAGCGCAGTATTGTGGCCATTTCATTCTATTTGTGTTTGTGCCATAACATTGCATAACATTGTTAAATAATATTGTTAAATAAAAATGATTTTATTAATTGCTGAGCATTGTGACATCCTATGCTGTTCTAAAATCTCATTCTTAATAGTATTAATAAGTATAGCCAGAGAGGAAAAGGTGTGGTTTGCTGATCTTAAAGCCCTGACACTGATTGTGTGATGAGAATTATTCCAGTGGGTCGTTCCAATACCTTCTTACCCCATCACATTATTACACTTAATATATCATCTTATTATAATATTATTTGGTTCTGGTTGGCTGAAAGTCCAATTGGAAATCCTCTATATATACACACCTGGGACTACATGACAGGGCTGGCAGGAAAAATATCTACACAATACACTACATCTTTTACCTGGAGTTATCTCTGTTTAAACCTTAATCCCTAAATCTTACTTTTCAAGAAAAGTAAACATGAGAGTTGCTGATCAAGTCTATCTAATCTATATTTTATGACAATAAAAAAAGAAAAAGAGAATTAAAGAAAATGTGAATGAATTAATGTTAATAGAGAGAAGTGAGCAGCAAGGATTGTCTGTTCTGCAAAGAGAACTGGTGATTAAGTTTTTAAGATATTGAATTGCATGGCGAAATGATTATTTGTTGCAAAGAATATCAACTATTGATTTAACCTGAGATTTTCTAATTCAGTTTGTGTCAAGATATTATATATACAGCAATTCCCCCGCTTTAATGCGGTTCGAATCTCACGTCCCCGGTTAATTGCATTTGAAATGTGACTAATTTGTTTGGCTGATTTTCCCGGTCTCTTGCGGATAGCACCATAGACCAAAAAACTTATAGGGAATTGTTTTTATCGAGTTTTATGTTAAAATAATGAAATTTATTAATAGGAAATATAATTATTATTTATAAAATGAAGTAAAATGTTAATACAGTACAGTACTGTAAACATAAAATAAATTTTTTTGGGGTATTTCATTCATCGCAGGTGGTTCTGGAACGTAACCACCACGATAAACAGGGGATTACTGTATATATATATTTATATATATATATATAATATACACGCACATACACTCTACGTACACCTCTTCATGGCATACTAACTTATTATAACATCGGATTTCAGGGTAACCAAATCTTCTGATTTACAATTACTTTCATGACAACAAACTGTTTGATAAACCCGTTTTTAATCTAACCAGAACTATAGAAGACTAGAGTTTGCTATCAGTGATCAGATAAATCAAAACATGTAAAAAATACAATATTCTTTCAGTTTTGGTGAATTTGATGTATTTGGATCTTTGGTATCTTCTAGCAGGACAAGTAAAGATATTACTGGACTACTGACCCCAGAATAAAGCACTTGGGGTCTGAAACCAAACAAAATTTTTTATCATTTATGTTTTATACCGTATATGTTGAAGAATTAATTCTTATTCTAAACCATTTGTTGGTATATGCTCTTAAAATGTTCTCAAAAAATGTTGATTTTATGTCTAATCCCATGCTGATTAACCCATCACTCATTTCATACTGGATGGACTTTCATATTTTGTATAGTGATTCAGGTTGATAAAATCTATTATTCTACTGTAGATTTATTATTTATGTTACATGCACAAACATGTATGTAAAACCTGATAAATTGTCAGAAATGTCATATTTTATATAGCTTTGGCTGTGCAAAGCTTCTATATGAGACTATTTTGTATGTGTAATAAACCTCAACATTTATAATTATAGGCTTGCATATACACAGTATCTCACCAAAGTCAGTACACCCTTCACATTTCAGCAACCATTTTAGTGTATCTTCTGAAGAGACAATACAATAGAAATGAAACTTGGATATATTTTAGAGTAGTCGATCTGCAGCTTGTATAGCAGTACAACCCTCTGAAAAAAACTCAACATGTCAACAAAATTAAGTAAACCCTAAATGATAACAACTGTACGTCATTTAACCGTGCAAAGCCACATGTCCTATATATCATGTTCATGTTTTTGTCTGCTTGAAAGGATACGTTTGTGTATCTTGTATTAAAGCAGTTAAAATTTGGTGTTTTGAGTACAATTCTCTCATACTGACCACTGGATGTTCAACATGGCACCTCATGGCAAAGAACTCTTTGAGGATTTGAGAATTAGAATTGTTGCTCTTCATAAAGATGGCCACAGCTATAAGAATATTGGTAAGACCATGAGTTACAATACAGTTGCCAGGGTCATACAGAGGATTTCTCGAAACAGGCCTCATAGTCCTGGTGCTGTGTGTCAGGTGCAGAAACTGGCTTTAAAAAACAGACGCCTGAGTGCTGCAGCATTGGTTTAGAGGTTGCAGAAGCGAAAGTTCCGCTGGTCAGTGCTTAAACCATATGCTGCACATTGTAGCTGGCTCAAAAGAAAAACCTGCAAACAGTTTGCTGAAGATGACCTGCCCAAGAGCATGAATTACTGAAACCACGTCCTGTGGTCTGATGAGACAGATAAAGATAAAGATCAACTTGGCAGAAGGATTAAGGACAACATAACAATGGTGCTCACACAAAATACTTTTATTACATGTGGACACAGTTATTACATGTTTACTTAGGGTGTACTCAATTTTGTTGTGTATGTTGAGTAATTTTTACAGGACAGTAAATCTGTACTGCTATACAAGCTGCACATTGACTACTCTGAAATATATTCAAGTTTTATTTCTATAATATTGTCCCTTAAGAACATATAATAAAATGGTCTCTGAAATGTGATGGGTGTACTCACTTTTGTGATATATATATATATATATATATAAACCCACATACACACACTATATGTCGTGTTTAGAGGCTTTCACACTAAAACATCCTGAAAGAAAACAACAAAAATTCGAAAAGGAATCAATTGCTAAAATGTCAAAATAAACAAAACATCATTTTCCTAATACAACAATTGTAGTCCTACAGTATTAAATCAAAATTCCAGTCATTTTACCTTGAAGCCAATATTTTGTATGAAACACTAACATTCTATTATACTAACCTGAAAAATAAACGAATATGACTTATTGTCATTCGCTTATCAAAGGCAATGCGCTCTTTTTTTAAATACGATTATGACAGATTAACTCTCTGTAAGTAGAACCCAGGGCTTTAGCTAGCAGTCACTGGCAGAGAGATGAAATCATTTATTAAAGGTGATAATAGTACATTAATGGAATGGGTCTGACAGTTACATTTTCCCCTCAGATATTGGTGGTGATCTGTGAGTGCTATGAGCGTTCTCATATTTTGGCATGTAATGACAAAGCTCATGCCATCAGCTGGACCCATTTCACGAGTGTAAGGAGAATGAGAAGAATTTGCAACGATTTCGCTTTGGAATAGCAGTAGTAGAGTGCATTTAACCAATGTAGTTCTTGATCGGGATCATTAGGAGCTCATTTGTCAAGAGCTAATTGATGTATATTGCTAATTATCATACAAATAAGGAGGAAAACACAATTGGTGGGAAAATAATCAACGTCTGGACGGTTTGATGGTTCACGGTGGGTCTTTACCACTGCAAATACAATGTTTTGTATGTTATAGCATTGTGGGATTTGCAAATCTCGGATGCCACTGAAGATCACAATGAATATCCAAGTTGCTCATATAGGATTTATAGGAAGTGCTACATAATGGCTACACTGGACCTTTAGAAGAACTGACATAACATCTATGGCATTTGGCAGACACCCTCATCCAGAGTGACTTACATATGTCTACTTCATACAATCAAGCAGCAAAAAGACCCATTCTTACAGCTTTTGCAATATGGCCATTTCACACATAATATGTTACTTTTCCGCTTATGCATTAAAGAAGAGTATACATGTTTGGAAGTTGTAAAGTGCATCTGAGAGGGTCTTTGGCCTCTTTGCTGAAAATAAGCAGCTCTTATTAAAACTCAGTCATGAGAGATGAGTCATCTGATCCACAGCACTGACTCAGAGTTCTCTAGGCACTTTTGAAAATTATTAAATTTTGATTCCAATTACGCTGTAGTATATTGCAAAGCTAATATGCTTTTCTAAATGTTAATGCATCCTGAACCTTATATGTGACACGGTTAGAGATGAGTTTTATTTTGACCTCGTTTATTTATGTATATTGGCTCAGCCATGTGTTTAGAGATATTTAAATCCCTGTAGACTCACATATTTGAGAGCACGAGATTGGAAAGCATACTCATCTAAGTATCAGTGAAAAAAAACTGGAAAGCTACAGCTTACAAAGAGATCCTGTACAAATGTATGCTTCCAACTTTGTGACTTTCAACTGTTTGGGGTACAATGATAAGGTGTATACAAACCTTTGTATCAATATACCATATAGTATCAACATTTCCAACTTGAACTATTGCACTTTCTTTTGAAATTCTTAAAACTAGAACAGCACAGAGAACTTTATTTCTGCTAAGTCTTATAATTGACTGCTGAGTGGACTGAGCAGGCAAATGTGCAGGACTTCAGCCACAGCTCATCTAGGCTTGATGACCCTTATTGTAGTGTGCTGTGTGATGCCTTTTAATTTACACATATTATCAGCATGTCTCTGACCTCAGAACAGTGTTGAAGTGCATTCTCTGTGTGAATCTCAGGAACTATCCTTCGAGCTGCTTCTGCTGCTGCTTTGCTCTCAGCAAGGAAGGCAGCTGAGTCATGGAAAGGTGAACAAGTCAGATATTTTAATGATTTCCAGTTTTATTAGTGGATTCATATTTAACTTATATTCTCAGGTTTTGAATTTGATATAACACTGAAGTAATTTTTTTCTTTCCAATTGACAGTGCAGTATTACACTGCGAATGGCATGGAGCTGTTTCTGATTTCTATTACTTTAACAAAATAGTTTTACCAGAAATGATGAATGACTTTGGACACTATGGCTTTTCATAGTGATGCCTATGGCAGTCAGCTCTTTCTTAATTTCCCCCCTAGATTTGCATCCCTGGATTTGAAGAAACCTGATTGGCGAGCATGGTTCCAAATCCTCTAGAGATATAACGTTTCTATGCTTGTTTTATTCCACAGAATTTCCTCACAATCCATCTGGTCACTGTCTTCTTCCAAGATGCCTTTCCTTACGCCAAACTTCACTAAATTATCTACACATTTCAATGCCTAGTGTAATTCATCCAATTACCATTTCCTGCTTTTCTGGGCAACTCAAGCACTCAATCCTCCACCTTCTCACTTTCAATCATATTGTTGGTGTCTTCTCTGACAGGCTGTCAAGAAGCAAACCAGTGGCAAATGTAGAATGTGCCAGAATTGTTGGTCAAAGCTGACAATTTTCGCAGAATAATATAAGAATGTTGTTTCAGAGGAGGGCCAGTATTGAAATTCTATAAGCCATGAGTCAGTCAGAGTGATATTGTGGTACAGCAAAGGTCTTGGTTTAGTGAAAGAAAGTGTCCCAAAAGAGCATGATTTGTAATTCATGAAATGCCACTGTTTTTTTGGGTTTTTTTTTTTAGAAAAGACACAAAAAGTAGATGTTTTCATCATGTGTCAACAATTTAATATGTTTTCTTTGTTCAGATATAACCACTGTAATCACATCTCCTATCTTTAAAGTCCATGTCCTCACAAAAGTGAATGAATGATGGTGGACCAGAAAAAATGAAAACTAACCATTAGCCAAACATCAACATTGAGGTCATGATGTATTATAGCTGCTTCTAACTGATATTCGTTTTGTCGCTCCTCTGCAATTTATTCATGCCTACTCACACTGCAGGTGAATCACTTGATCCTGACAACTGCACAAAATGTGGGATGTTTTTCTGTTACAATTACCTCACCTACCACATGTTCCATGCAGCCTGTCAATGGTCATTAATGTGGACTACATCAGAATAATCCAGCTGTGGTGAGTAACACAAGGGGGTGAAATGTTTTTTTATCGTGTGAGGGAATGGATTAGTATGACACATCAGCTAGATGAATCACTCTAGCTTTAGGCTGCTCAATTCCAACTATAGGCTGATGTATTATTTCAACACACAATAATAATCGGATGTGCACGGTATACTCGGTGTTAAATTTAATCAATCAAGTTATATTTACATATGAAATTTGAGCTTGTGTAAAATTCAGGATAACCCCAACACTCACTTGAGAAGACAATCCTTACAGTAAAGCATGATGGTGGTAGCATCATGATGAGCTCTACCTCTGGCAGGTAAGCTGGAAAAAAAAACCTGCACAAAACCTCATGGTAATTCTATATAACTGCACTGAATCAGTGTGTATATCATGGCCAGACTGCTCAGGTTTTTCACTTACTTTAACAACATTAATCGTCAGCTCTTGAAGTTTTATTGACTTGCCATTCTCACCAAGTAGCTCATCTTCTGTCACTCTTCACTCTTCAGAGACATTTCCATTCCTCTATGTCAAAGAGCAAATAAAATCCACATCTGAGAGTGATTCTGAGGGAGTGGGAGTCAAGAGTGATGGAGAGAGTATTTATGGAGACAGGAAACGAGTGCCTGTCATTTTCCTTTAGATCTGAGAGGAGGGGTCACCCTGAGGGACCGGGAGTGTTAAGAGGGATTCAGCAGGAAGCTTCTGATTGGTCTTTTAGTTCAATTATCTAAGAAAACCTGAGAATAAAAAAGAAAAAAAACAGGACTGCTGCTGTCATCAGGCAGCACGGGGAATAAATCACCGGTAAACGCTAACGTGTGTATCTGTCAGGCCTCCCACCATTCTTTTTGTGTAGCTGACAAGAAAAAAATTGCAACGTCTTCTTCTCTCCGACTTTGCTTACAAAAAGATTAATGTATTAAGTTTCTGGTAAAAATGCAAAACAGGCATTGGGTATATTTTAGCTTAGAGCAATTCCATCCTCATAGATTAGGCTGATTTTAAGCAGCTCTTTCCAGCTTTAGAGGATATCACTCAGTTGCACCTGTGTTTTAAAGAGAGTGTATAGTCCTGAGACGGGATCCCTGAGAAGGGATGGGCCTTGGACCAATTCTAGATCTTATCTGACAGTCAGACATTACACAGAGGTCTTAATACATGGTTTGCATAATTATTTCCCTCCCTTGAATTTTTCCACACTTTGGATTGTAATGAATCTGCACAAAACCTCAATACTATTAAGTCTACAAAATGAAGTTTGCAAAAATGTTCATTAATTAATAATGTCAAACGTATGAGACGCAGAAGTATTCACCCCTATTCAAGTTAAGCTCCTAAATTAGTTCTGGTGCCCTCTTTTCCTATTGAAGTCTCATAATTAGTAAAGAAGTGTCACATGACCTTATAAATGCATATGTTCCTGCAAGGTACCATACTTCATTACAGAATATACCTTATCAACAGGGGTGCAATTGCAAATTGACTGACAGGTATGCAATATCATAGTTGGTGCTCCCCCTTCTCTGCATCCCCCTCCCAAGAAGGAGAGGTAAATACAAGAAAGAATACACTACATGCAATTGTGCCCCCATGCACTGAATGCACTGCATACCTAATTTTTGCACCTCTGCCCATCAAACAAGTCCAAGGAACAAAAACAACTTACGGATGATATCGTAAGCTTTGAACATCTTGTGAATCATTATTGAATTCATTGATAAAAAAAATATCCTAGCTGTGACTCTGGCTAGATGAGGCCATCTACTAAAGACCAGAAAAGTGGATAACAAAGGTATTAGTCATATAGACAGCTATAGCATAGATTAAAGAAGGTGTTTACACCGTAAATCCTGTTTAGAGTTTACCAAATGTACATATGTCGGACACAAATATCTTGCTAAAACTAAGAGCGTAATATATATTATAAATAAACATTTGATGGCCAAACCACATATAGCCATCAGGATCAGGATTAAGCAATGGACTGTCCCAAATCTTATAGGAATATGCATATGTGGTATAAATTAGATGTAGAAATTCCTTCATCTGAGTGCACACCTGGATAATCATTATGTGGCCCATTACAACTCACATTTAAAACTCGTGTTTGAACTTTAAGAACTTGCGACGGCACTTGGCAGGTATCACCAATTTGTCATCCTGAGACATTCGAGCAGCGTTAATAACTAGAGGAAAAATTAAAAGCGACATTTTTGCTGCAGCCACAGCCAAGCAAGGTGTACTCATCGAACCTGATACTGGGAAAAGTAGCAATGCCAGGTGCATTAATGCTTACGCATATTTTCTTACATCATTTTGAATGACATTGCAAAACCAAGCAATGCTAAAGTGGAAAGTTTTCCAGAGTGTACCTATGGGTGTTGAAACATAATCGCATTGTGATAATCTACAGTGCTGCTGGCTGCTATTGTATGTGACAGGTCTAATGCATTAAGAAAAAAAACTTCGTTCCTTCAAGTGAATGAAAAATTACAGGGCAGATTAAAATCGAGAGAGAGGGGGGGTGGGGGGTTAGGGAGAGAGATACAGGTATTAAAGTGTGACTAACAGTGATAAAGGTATCCACATTCAGTTGACATGTGATCAAGTTTTTACATGTGATTTTGAATGTAGTGGTGAATGCTCCTATATTTCTTCTTGTATCACCACTACTGAGGTTACCGCTGATATTGCGGTGTTGACAAGTAAAATAAACATAAGTGGAAATGAATGTATAGAGGGCACACACTCAAAAAATACGCAAAAAACAGTGAAAAATTCCAACCAAGAATCAATTCTAATAAAAATGTAATTTTAAATAAGAATATTCAAACATAAATCTATCTAATGGCTCCTACAATGAAAATACGTAGACGATCTACAATAATGTGATCATTATTACACCCTGGAATTGCCCACTGCACTGGGATAAAGATACAGATAAAAATAAATGAATTATTATATAATCAATAATCAATAATCAGAAAAAATGTTCTATACAAGTCAGGTGAAATTACATGAATTATGTCCCAAAATGATGTGCTGAAGTTGCTTCAAAAAAAAAATAACTTAAGCATCATATCTCACATTGACAAAAAGAAAGGAGGCTAAAGCTAAAGTTGGTGTAATTTTTATTGAAAGTGACGAGGATGAACAGGATTAGAAAGAGGTTTTTTTAGAGGGACCAATGCAGATAGGATGTTTTAGAGACAGGTGAGATTGAGATGGTTTGGACATGTGCAAAGGAGGGACATGGGGTATATCGGTAGCAGAATGCTGAGGATGGAACCACCAAGAGGAAGGAAAAGAGAAAGGCCAAGGAGGAAGTTTATGGATGTGGTGAGGAAAGACATGCAGGTAGTTGGGTTGAAAGAGGCAGATGTAGGGGACAGAGTAGAATGGAGACGGATGATCCGCTGTGGCGACCCCTAATGGGAAGAGCTGAAAGAAGAAGAAGGAGATAAATTACACATGATAAATAAATTAATACATGCATACATACAATACAATACAATACATACATACATACATACATACATACATACATACATATAAATAAATAAATATGGGGGAAAAAACTGTACCAAAATCTCATGAAAAACTCTCACTGATTAGATGGGATTTGTCTGATTCTTAACATTAAGTTTACTTTTTTTCATTTACTTGAGATAGTTACAGAAGGAAGTGTGTGTGTGTGTGTGTGTGTGTGTGTGTGTGTGTGTGTGTGTGTGTGGGTGGGTGGGTGGGTGTTTGTGTGTCTATCCTGACAAAAAAACAACAACAGGAATGTCTGTATCCTGAGAAACTGGGAAATGGTGAAGGGACATGTCAGCTCTGAGAGACTCGTCCTCTGACTCTTTGCTGTCTGGATTTTGTCAGAGGGTGATGTTTCAGTCAACCTCCGTGATGTGATGTGACGCATGATTGCCTCGGGGCCCTTGTGCACTTGTCACAGCTCCATTAATGTCCTCCACTTCTTCAGGACACTTGCATGGACATTCACACACACACACACACACACACACACACACACACACACACACACACACACACACACACACGCACATTCCCCAGCATTGTGTCTGCTCCCATAAAATATTTTGAGTACAGGGACTAAACTGTTCTGTATCATTGCCCAGTTTGCATGTACAGTAGGAGGAGTCAGCATTCAGCAAGAGCAAAAAGTAAAAAAGTAGATTCACTGGCCTGTAAATTATTTAAGTTTGGACATTAGCCCTATAGTCTAGAAGGCTAATTATGTAAATTTCTTCTGACAAGCTTAGAGTGTTGACCACGAGCAGAAAACTGAGCATGATTCAGTGCCTGAGCACAGAACACAAGCAAATATCCAGCCATTAGAGAGCTGGAGCTTCCATTGCGAAACACTTTAGAGTCTGAAGTTGGGAGTTGATGTCTTCGGTTGCCTTTTTTTTATACTTCTTATACATTCAGTTCACTGCTGAGAAAATAGTTGTTAACCTCAGGTGTTGAATTACACCTACACAAGCTTTTTATTACTGTGCTGTTTTAATAAAGACCTTTTCTGAACACATGTCTGCTTTCGAAAAACACTGGTATTGGTGATGTGACGTCGAAAAGATTACACCTCTACGTTTGGATGTGTTATGACACTTTCCGGTCCATTTCACTCCTCTTTCATGTCATGCGAATATTAGGGGTTAGTGACATAGTTCCTAAGGGTCAGAGTGACATAATAGTTAGGTTGTGTATTACATGGAAATACAACCGCAATTCCAAAGTTGGGACACTGTGTTAAATGTAAATAAAGCCAGAATGCAATGATTTGCTAATCTTAATCTCTATTCACAATAAAACTAAAAACAGATCAACAATCAAATGTTTAAACTGAGAATATATATACCATTTCAAGAAAAAATTAAGGTTATTTTGAAATTGGATGGCTGCAACAAGTGTCCAAAAAGTTGGGACAGGGCCATGTTTACCACTGTGTAGCATCACATCTTCTGTCTGTATACATCTGGGAACTGAGGAGACCAGTTGCTGAAGATTTGGGAGAGGTATGTTGTCCCATATCTGTCTGATACAGGATTCGCGCTGCTCAACAGTTATGGGTGTCCTTTGTTGTGTTTTTTATTTCAATTTTAATGCATCAAATGTTTTTAAATGGTGAAAGGTCTAGACTGCAGGCCAGTTCAGCACCCAGACTCTTCTACTACGAAACATGCTATTGTAATAGATGCAGTATGCAGTTAGCATTGTCTTGCTTAAATATGCAAGGTATACCCTGAAAAAGCTGTTTTCTGGATGGAAACATTTGTTGCTCTAAAACTTTTATATACAATTTAGCATTGATGGAACCTTTCAAAATGTGCAAGCTTCCCATTCCACAGACACTAATGCACTTCCATACCATCAGAGTCGAACATGCAGAGCCACCATGCGGCTATTTGTATTGAGTGCTTATAACAAGCCAGACGGTCCCTCTCCTCTTTAGTCTGGAGGACATAGTGTCCATGGTTTTCGAAAAAAAAAAAGATTTTTCGATTCATCTGACCACAGAACAGTTTTCCAATTTGCCTCAGCACACTTCAAATACACTTTGGCCCAGAGATGATGGCAGAGTTTCTGGATCATGGCCATGCATGCCTTCTTCTTTGCAGGATAGAGATTTAATGTTGAAGAACATTATTATGAAATTGTCCATAATTTGTAGACACAGTCTTTCACAGATTTCACAATCATCTTACTGACCTTAAAACACTTTTTTGAGACCTGTTCCAGCCATTGAGTTCAAAATGACCTTAATCCATAAAATGGTACATTTCCTTACTTTAAACATTTAATATGGTTTTTATGTTCTATTGTGAATAAAATACGTGTTTTACTAGTTTTGCTAATCATTGCATTTTGTTTTTACTTTCATTTTACACAGTGTTCCAACATTTTTGGAATTGTAGTTTGTACAAAGATTTCCAAAGGATGTTCTTTTGTGTGTCTAGAAAAAAAAATATATAACTAGCTGTTAAATCTAAGACATGGTCACGTGGATAACTAACCACGCTAAGACATTCTTTTACCATCAATATAAGCATTTGTGCTATAATTTTCATGGGCACTTAAATAAAATGGGCACTTGACCTCATCCAGTTTTCACAGAAATGATTGTATGATTATAATCCCTCATTGTATCTCAGTCATCATATCTCCTCTCTTAACCATGGCTCTGTGTACCTTATGTTTAACAATTTTCATTACAGATAATTATTATGTGACTCTAATAAACCTAGAAGTACATGGACAACCTCATGTCATTTACTGAACTGTCAAAACAGTTAAGAAAAGCAGTTTTTTGAATGCCGACCCCTGCTGGAACAACCATTCACGTAGGTTAATGTTAAGCTGTTATGACGCTGTTCGGTTGACTTACAGGATGTAGCCATATACTGTACACATGGGCCCCTGACCATCACTGACAGATGTGCTTGTTGAGCTTCCCTTTCCAAAACTATGGGCATAAATATGGGATCAAGCTCACTTTTTCTAAGTTTCCACTTATCTGAGAAGGATTTGCAATAGATGCTGGATCATACACAAGAGCATTGGTGAGTTCAAACACTGATGTCAGACAAAAATGTCTACATGGCCATGTTTTGTTTGAAAAGACCACTTAAGGTCTTTCACTCCAACCTTGGCATTATATATTACATAGCACTTTCCTCATGCACAAGAGCTTTATGCTACAACAGGTTTAAGAGTGTTAGTCCTACTGAACGGAAATTCTAATAATACCTTATTGTGTGTCTTCAAGCTGTATAGCAACAGTTTGTCAGCTGTATATATACTGTACATTCAGCCAACTTGTGAATGTCAAGTAGACATATGAACACTTTAAATCACCTGTTTATACAGAAAAAGTGAAAACATTCAGATTTTTCTGTGTTAGTTGTTGGTTTGGATACAGAAAGGGGTTCAATATGATTATGTTCATTAAATCACTTAATATTAGTGCTTAGAGTTTGTCTTTAACATGCATGTCACAGGACAGTGGCGAGTAGCAAGGAGCAGCGCATCCGAGTGTAAGTTTGAGTTTCCAAGTTTGAGTTTTCAGCCAGCGCACTAGTCAAAGCTCACAAACCGCATCTGTAGCGAACTCTACAAGCTCAAATATATTTGTGTGGATTCAATAGCTGTTTTTTTTTTTCATTCTACAATAGCCGACAGAGGAAAAGAAAAAGATTTGGTGGCAGATACACTTACAAAGGCCATTTACAAGACGGGTTTTTCAAGAAAAGCTGAACAGTGGGTGGTGTAGCTGTGGCTGTAGTGAAAGAAGACTTGTTGAATTGTGTTAATTGAGTTTCTTGCTTTAGTGATGGCTTTGTTCTCACTGCAGATACATGTATGTGATGCAGCACTCTGTTATACTGCATTTCTATACAATATTAATAGTTTTTATAGATGTGGTGTCATAATGATAGTCCATTGACTCCATAGGACACTACTAAAAGCCTGTGTGAAATGCATAGCCCGCAAATGAAGTTTAAATAATGTGGCAGCAGCGAAATGGTCAAGCATCAGCTGTGGGTAAAGAGTAGGTGATCGAACCAGTAGGTAACATGCAATGGTTCTCACTTGTGGCTTATGACATTCGGTTTACTTAGACCTGTCTTTTTGTATTTCAGGTCAGACGTGACCAGAGAGAAGAAGAAATCTTCTTACATTTTTTTAAATGTAAAAGCAACAGTTGCTTTATATGTGATGTTTGATCATCTCAGACTGCTATTAATTTATCAATGAAAAAATGTACTGTTACTATTAACTGTGATGAATTTTCTACTGAAACTTGGAAAAAAGATTTTAAGTCAAGAGTTGCTTTATATAGTGCAAACACATTCCAAAAAAAATGACAAAACCATTTGGTTGTTACTGCTTCTTTTTGAATCACTTGATAACTGGCTGAAAAATGACTGAAATTAGTAAAATAGCTAGCAATTAGCTAATGTGTGTGAATCTTAGTGCGAAGACATAGTGTTGAAAAAAAGCCCGCTCGACAGTGTCATGCTGAGAAAGACAACTAGTTCTTTCATAAACACTGACTTTTTAATGAGTATTCCTCAAGATGTATATGTTGCAAAAACCCAAACAGTGTTGTCATACTTTGTCACTTTCCACTTTGTGTAGAAAGTGAATTGTGGCCTTAACAGCAGGGAACAAAGGCTTGTCCAAAATGATTCATTAATTGCTGCAATAGAAGTCTTTTTTGGAGAAAAAAGGAGGGGACTGTGAATGACTGCGTAGCAAAACACTTCAGCAGCACTTCACAGTTCAATGAAAAGAGCAATGTAAAATTCAGTCCTTCACTGAAGCTGAATTTTCATATTTCCTCTCAAAGAGCTGGCTCTTCAAGTGCCACATGATTTTACCGCATTGTCTCCACCATCCAAGAGCATATTGTGACCTGGAGAATTCGGTCTATATTTATCAATATATTTCAGACCTCAGTGCTTCACAAATCTCAAATCTGATGGGTTTTTAAGGTAAATGTATGTTCTGTAACAGCAGCTTTGAGTGTAGTGCATCTACAAATCATGGGTTTATATGAATGTGCTCATTCTGATTGCTTATTATTTCTAAATCATTCATACTCATATGGCAGATGCTCTTTTTCAGAGCAGCTTACATTTATTTTATACATAAAACTGAGCAGCTATGTGGTTAAGATGAGTTGAAATAAGGGCCTTGTCCAGGGGCCCAAAAGTGGCAGCTTGGTCTGGCTGGTATTTGGACACACAATCTTCAGATCCAAAGTCCAAATACTTATCCACTACCATGCCCCCCACAAAGACATGTAGGTTGGGCAAACCACACGATAAAAGTAACAATAATGGTACTGTTACTAAACAAATATAACAGCTGTTATGTTTTCTGTTAAATAAATGGTAACTAAGAATTTAAGAATGGAATCCGCAATGTTAGCAATTTGTTTTTCACCACAGGACAGTTTTCGGACAGAGGACACTTTGGTTTCTGGTTTCTCAGTAACATAACAAGTCTCATTTTCGGCTTCTGTAATATAAGTGATAACAGGATTGAGCTTTTCTAAAGACGTTAACACAACGTTAAATGAAACTGGTTGCACAAGCCAGTGCACTCTTAGTGCCGGTCCCTAATCGAACATGCGGATCACGAATACGGACGATCCGCTGTGGCGACCCCTAATGGGAGAAGCCGAAAGAAAGTTATTAAATGAAACTATAAATAGATAAAATGTATGATGTGGAATGAAAAGAATAAAAGACATCAGAAGATGGTCTTGCTTTTTTATTTTGAATGATTTCTCAACATTTTTTTCTGGAATGTTCCACTGAATCTATTAGAAATTTTATAACAATCTTTTGCTACTGAATCCACTTGAAAGAACATGTTTTAGTGTTTAGCCAGCAGCTGGGTTAATCACATAGAATAGTGATGAAGCATGGTATATACACCTCTGTTTCCTTTTCCTCCACCAACCACAAGCTTACATTATGCATTCTCACTGTCGTTGTTCCAACAACTCCATTTACTTTGGAGGTCACACAGCAGGGTCATAAGTGCATCCATTTCAAAAGATTCTAGCATTAATCAGCGGTGGTGCTTTTTTAATTTTCCCAGCATGAGAAGAAATTACATTTGAAAAAGACATGCTTTAGTTGTTCTGCTGCAGCCGAAAAGCAGCTATTCGGAGCATCCTATAAGAGAGCGAATGAAAGGAATCAAAGCAAGCATACGAGAACTTTAGCATGCGGTGTGAATGATATGTAATGAAATGATCGGCTGAGTGCAAGGCTTCACCAAATGAATGCTATCGAGCACTCCATACTCCAGCATTTTTCATTCTAATCTCAATTCACGCCATTTGTAGCGTATAGGCATCACAACAGGCCAAAAATTCAATACATCTTAACCCTGTGCTGAGAAAAAGACCAGTAAATGTGTTCTTTCTCAATTCTTTTAAAATAGGAGTCAAATATTGCAAGCTATCACTTGCTATGCTGCAAGTGATAATGTAAATAAGCAATGGATGAAACATAATGGAGTGGTCTGTTACATTAATATAAGCAGTAATATGGAAAAATAAATGGTTTTGTCCTTTTGTTGACTGCCAAACAATTGGGTTGACTTGATATTTTTTGTTTCAAATTCTAACACTGAAAAACTAGTCTATTCCTGTATATAAGGATACTGGTATTCTTATATACAGTATATTTACAGCATATGCATACATACATGCATATGTCGCTGAGACTCTCTGAGAAGTCTCTCCTGATTCCAAAATTAGCCACCTCTACTTCTTTCACACTGGATTTCTCTTGACTGTGACATTAAAGATTGTTGTCACAAAACCTGACTGCACTCCCTCCAAATCAAACGCCTACTAATATCCCCCTGACATTACGCGGCCGCTAACCTTTCAAAGGAATAACTTAAAATACAGGACCAACCAACTAATTAGCACTATTAACAAATATGACACATGTTAAATGTATGTTTCAGGCAAGAGATATCTATAGAGTATTTATGTCACAAAAAGGACATGAATCTGTGCTATTACCTTACAATTATCCAGAAGCTTTTGGTGTCTTCCACAATGCAACCTGTCTTTAATATAAAGTGGTACAGAAAGAGAGATATATTCAATGTATCCTGCAGCAGTAACAGTATATTTCTCCAGCATGCATTTGATCAACAGTCAAGTGCTTTTGACTTGTAATCACCCCTAGCAGGAGCTGCTTGTCCTTTATTATTTCTCTTTGTCCTTATTCTTTTTTTTTTTTTTGATGACTGCACTCTTCTGTTGAATCACTGTTATACAGCCATAGGATTTTTTTTTTTTTTTAAGGAATGCAATAGAAATGCTGGGAAGGACTATACTTTGCTCTTACAATAGCTCCAATTCTTTCGGATTTCTTGATATAGCACATCCCAAAAGTATTAGATATAGACTTGGTGGTTGTGAACTCACTGTCATGTTTATGGAACCGGTTTTAAACGACTTGTGCTTTGTGGCAAAGTGCATTAATGTGGGGAAAGGGTGGCATGAATATAATATGTGTGGTGAGCAAACAAGGTGGGCTAGGAATACATTATCCATATGACACCACCACAGACAATACTGGTATGATCTGTTCAATTGAATTCAATTATGTTCAATTTGTTTAGACTTTTTAACACTGGACGTTGTCATAAAGCAGCTTCACAGAAAAATTGACTATGAACATATACTAATCAGGCAAAACATTATGAACACCTGCCTAATATTGTGTTGGTCCCCCTTTTGCTGCCAAAACAATTCTGACCCTTTGAGCATTAACAGCATTAACTTCTTCAGCAATTTGAGCTACAGGAGCTCATCTGTTGGATCGGACCACATCGACCAGCCTTCACTCCCCACGTGAGTCGGTAAGCCTTGGCAGCCCATGAAATGTTGCCGGTGTACGACTGTCCCTTCCTTGAAGCACTTTTGATAGATACTGACCACTGCAGACAGGAAACATCCTCGCAGTTTTGGAGATGCTCTGACCCAGTCGTCTAGCTGTCACAATTTGGCCCTTGACATACTCGCTCAAATCCTTACGCTTGCCCATTTTTCCTGCTTCTAACACATTAACTTCGAGGACAAAATGTTGACTTGCTGCCTAATAATATCCTACACACTAACAGGTGCCATGATAAAGAGATGATCAGTGTTATTCACTTCACCGCTCATAATGTTATAATGTCATTATTTTTTGCCTGATCAGAGTATAATAATCTCATGAATAAGTCCCTATAAATGAATCCCTGCAAGGTGGGAGGTGATGATACAGTAGTGAAGAAGAATTACATGAGTGAGAACCCTTGAGAAGAACCAGACTCCAGCACCCATCCTCACTTGAGTGTTTTTTTTTCATGGATTCATGTTGCTAAAACCACATTTGGACCCCAAAATCCACCACAGCAAAAAGCAGCACAGTTTGGGTGGGCCTGTTCCTAATATAGTCTCAGATTTCTGTTGATGTAAAACCAAATGTGGTATTCTGGTGCTGTAGCCCATCCTACTATAGTTTTGATGTGTCCATTCAGTCTGAGATGCTTTTCTGCTCATCCTCGTTTTTTAAGAATAGCGATTTGAGTTCATATAGCCTTCTTGTAAGCTCTGTTCAGCCATAATCCTCATTAACAAGGTGTCGATGCTAGCAGAACTGGATTCTTTTACACCAATTCTCATAACACCTAGAGTTGTGTGAAATCGGAGAGAAAAATTTCAAGGGATAATCGATTTCTGAAATATTTAAACAAGCCCATCTGGTACCATTCTGATGCTTGATGGGAACATGAAGCTCTTGCACTGTTGCATCATGAATTTATGTATTACACTGCTACATTACAACATGACTGGTTGACTGGTTATCAGGGGTACAGAAATTCCTTATAAAGTGGTCCTTGAACAGATGATTCTACTCAGAGAGTTATATCCAGTGCACATGTAGCATGTGGTGTTGCCCATATGTGGCCTTTGCGTTGGCAGCACACAGTTGTTTGGCTTGTGTTTGACCCGTGACCCGTGTGCATCGCAAAGCATTATGTATGAACATCAGCAGAATTCAATTAGTAGATTTAAAGATGTGCTAATTAATTAAACAGGGAAAAGATTTTCTTTTGCTGTGTTGTTAGCTTGGGGCACATCCGCACTGGTAGCTCAAGCACTTGAGAGGTTGATCGGTTTTCGTTCAAACTGAAGAGATACAGCATGACACCGCTCAGGGTAAGGCGGTGACACAGATAATGTCTGCATCCAAATAATGCAACAAAGTGTAAAAGCTAAAATGAATTTTTCTTCAGGAGATATTGTTTTATGTAGGCCTGCGGTTAAGATGAACAGCAGGAGCGCAATCAATTTTGCAGTGTTCACCCACTATGAATATAAAAAAAATCACATCACAAAGTCTAAACATCACCCAGACCCTCATTCTCTTCATTCTGGCTGATAGAAAAACTGGCTTCTGTTACCTTCCAGATCAGAACACACAATACACATGCAGCTTACCGCTACAATGCGATCATTACATGTGAATTAACTCAAGGCAAGACATGAATGAAGATGAATAGAGTCAAAAGTTTGCCTGCTAGGCAACTGCTTCTTATACTTACTGTATATTTTTGCACTGGAGCTTAAAATGTATTAACATGAAATATGTATGTATGAAAAATTCTAATATTCAAGCTTCATGTTCACACCATGCACCATTTTCCATTAAATATAACATTAAGCCAATCATTTTAATATTTGGGGAAATTCATTTAAAAATAAAGTTCTGATTAGAGAAAGAAATGAACCAATGAAATTAATCAATCAATAGTAATAGTGTCTAAAATAATGTCTCTATTCTAGTTCAGGCTTCTCAGAAATACATGGAATGATACAACTATGAAATAAAAAAAGCCTTCTTGAAAGCTGCTATGACAGTGGCCAGTAAATTAAAAACATGTTATCAATAAACTTTGAGTTGATATTTAAAGAAATCTGAAATAAAATAAAAAAGTTTGACATGAACAAAACGATTTGATGTCAGCCATTTCCTCTTTCAGCCATTTCCTCTTTCTTTTATATTGGAGGACAAAGTCGCATCACAAAACTAACCGCAAAAACTCAACAGTCAACAAAACCATCACAATCTGACATATGTCAAACTCGAAAACTATGAAATTAACCATTTACATTTAATTACTTATTATGATTACACCTCACAACTGCAGTGCCTTTGTTCCATCCTGAGTCCCTTAAGTTCCCTATGTTCAGATTGCATTCCTTAGAGTTTTTTCTTCTGGATGTTCTTCAGTTTCTTTTTCCTGAAACATACTTATACCGTATTTTTCGGATTATAAGCCGCTACTTTTTTCCCACATTTTGAACCCCGCGGCTTAAACAATGAAGCGGCTTATTTATGGATTTTTCCTGGGTTTTTCCCGGTTTCACAAACTTCAAGCCAAAAAACTGAGCGACATAACATTAGACCAATGAAATTTCCGAACGGAAACGAAAAAACGCGCCTCACCTGTGTTCTGAGCTGCACGGCATCGGGAGAAAAAACTTCCACCCGTGTTGATTTTTAAACGCACGACGATGCCAAAAGATAAACTCCCGAGAGAAATAGTTGTGAAAGGAAGGAGGAAGACAGTGAACAATGACTTTCTTGGTAGGCTACTGTTTAGATACAAGCCGTTGTAACGTGTTGAGTCTGGGTCATGGGATAGCTCGCTAACTCCAGTTGCAACAGAAATCATATAGGCACAGACAGGTTTCCAAAACTCGTGCTTTTTTATTTTTCTTGGCAACAGTGTTACGGGTTAGTCAAAGAAACTTAGAAATGAGCATCGGAAAATAATAAGGACATATTCCTCGGTCTTGCACACAAGCAGTAATACCGGAAAAAATGCGGCGGCAGGCTATTCCCAAAATGCCGCTCTGCTCTTAAAGGAGCCACAACATATTTCACCCGTTACACCGTGTAACAGACACTGTCTTTCATTAAAGCCTGTGTAAAGTTCATTAGTTTCAGTGTAGACACCTGCGGCTTATAGACAGGTGCGGCTTATTTATGTTTAAAATAAAAATCTTTGTCAAATTCAGTGGGTGCGGCTTATATATGGGTGCGCTTAATAGTCCGGAAATTACGGTATGTATAATATGTGTGAATGCAATGGAATGTTGTCTCAGGTGTATTTTTCACCGTATATCCAATACGCTGTTTCAACCTGTTGCATCTTTTCTTCTATACTGTTTTTTACGTATACATTTCGTTTTAAATCTTCTTCACATTTCAAATGTGTCGTGCCACCGTTTTCTCACATTATAAGTTTGGATCTCTGCTTTTTACCTTATAAATCTTTGTTAAAACACTGTTATCACATTTGTATTATCATATATTTGTACATTTATAGCAGATTGTAATATGTAGCCTATTTTATATATATATATATATATATATATATATATATATATATATTAAATTTCAAGGCAGTATACCAGCCAATACAAATACAGTAATCCAAATAATAATAATAATAATAATAAAACTGATGATAATGACGATTATAATCAAGTAAGCACATTTCGTGCAAAACAGACAGCTATTCAATACCCAAAATCAAAATGTGATTTTGAATTCATGATTTCATTTTGTACTCTCATATTTAAATATATGTAAGAGTTCATATAAACCTTAAGCAGTACTTCAACTTTTACACAAATATTTATGCAGATGAGTAACTTGAATAAAGAATTTGGGTATTTTTACCCTGTCAGAAACACCCACAAGGGAAGGAAGTCTTAAAAAAGTAAGCAGTACAAGTAGACATAAAGTATAATGTCAACTCTGTCAACTATTAACTTTGGCCTGCACTGGCAGAAACTCAAAAAGTCATAGATGATGGATGTTTTGCAATACATATCTATCCCAGCCCCCACCACTGTAAGCCCCCACACATACACACACACACACACACACACACACACACACACACACACACACACACACACAAATCTTCTCGTCTATAAAGATTGATTTTTAGGCACTGTATCTTAAAGAAGAATTATTCATGAACCTCATCAGATATTCAGAAGCTATTCCAGACACTGACAGGCATGACGATGAATCCATAATAAGGTTAAAACCCCAAATGGCATTACAACCCATAGCAGAACTTTCCTGTTAATACCACTTTAAATCTAATCAAGCTATTACGCTCGTACTTAATTGAACAAGTAGCACATGCCTGTACTGTAGTATGCTTAAAAGCATTAATACATTATAAACTGTAACCTGTGCAGAACTTCCACAGTAGGCAATTTTGCGGGGAAAATAAACAAAACAAAAAACACAGAATTTGTTGGTGACGATTTAATGACAAATAATTTGCATGTGTGCATAATAGTTTATTTTAATGTCTGTTTTTCAAGCATTTCTATTTTCTTTCATAGGATGCCAAGGCTGCATCGAATAACACCGTAAAAACAATGATTAATAAAGCTATTATCAATGCTCTGAAGTAGCAATTCTTTCAAACATAGAAGTGTTAAAAGTTAACATTTTTATTGATGAACAAAATAGAAAGTAAATGAACAGAAGAAAAAAATCTATATCAAATCAATATTTGGTGCGACCACCCTTTAAAAACAAACAGCATTAGTTCTTTTTAGATGCTCTAGCATGCAGCACACAAGGAACTCTGCAAGTAGGTTGTTCCAAACATCTTGGAGAACTAACCAGAGCTCTTCTGTGGATGTAAGCTGCTTTAAATCCTTCTGTCTCTGCATGTACTCCCAGACAGACGCGATAATGTTGAGATCAGTTCTCTGTGGGGGGCAACCGCATCATTTCTAGGACTCCATGTTCTTCTCTACACTGAACATAGTACTTAATGACATTGGCTGTATGTTTGGGCTCGTTGTCCTGCTGCAAAATAAATTTGGGGCCAATCAGATCAGATTCTGTTGCCAGCTGTATGTTGAGTTTTTTCAGAAGACAGTAAATCTGTACTGTTATACAAGCTGCACACTAACTACTATAAAATATATAAAAGTTTCATTTCTATAGTATTGTACCTTAATAAGAAATACAAAAAAGGTTGAAATGTGAGGGGTGTACTCACTTCTGTGAGATAATATATCTGCCTGTATTTCTCAGCATTCTGACCAAATCTCAAACTCTCAAATTTGCAGAAATGCAGCCGCAGACTTGTTGCTTGCAGAAACTAATTGTTGTACTGCTCTCCAGCCCTGACGCAAACAACCTCCCCCCATGCTACATCCAAATATTTCTGTTTTTGACTCATCAGTCCAGAGCACCTGTATAACTGAACAGTATAACTATCTTGTGCCTTGTTGCCGTGCTGAGTCTTGCCATGGCGTATGACCTGTAACATGAAACTGCCAGAATCTCACTATAGAAGCAGTTTGGCTGTTCCTCACACAGATTAAACGTCCTACACCGCTGTTTCTGTTTCAGTTAATGGCTTTGTTTCAACCTACATACTGTATCAAATTGATCATTAGCACCTGCTTGGTATAACTGGTTTATCATACACCTAACACTGATCTTAGAAATACCCTAAATTTGTGCAAGTGTACAAAGTGTGCACGTGTAAAAACTGAAAACCAAAAGGATGCTTATACCAAATATTGATTTGATTTAGATTTCTATCCTCTTTGCTCACTTTCCATTTTGTAAATTGATAAAAGCAATGAATTTATATATTTTTGAAAACTTTCTTACTCTACACACCTGTCCAAAACATTTGCACAGTACTGTAACACCTTACATTCATTAACATGCCCATACATTTGAATCAGTGTGTGTATGCAATGGAATGTTATTCCAGAGAGCACCCTGGGTTTCCAAGAGAGGCTCCATATCCACTACAAATCAAATAATCTACTAGAGTTTATGAAAAAGAATGGATGCGTTAAAAGCGCCCTAACCCAGCATCTACAGAAGAATACATTGCTCAAATTAAATACTGGTTCCAAACGAGTCGACGGGTCTGTCTGATACGGCCATTCTTTATTACTATAGATCCTTTAGCGGGCTGATTGATTATTACAATCCAGTCCCCAATCCTCCCATCTTCAACTGAAGGTCTCAGTGGTGAACCTCTTCATATTTCATCTGCCAGCTTCTTATCTGACTCTGTTTACAGCACCCAGCTCTGAGGATGCACACTCTGCAGGAAGCAGGAAAAACAGACAGAAGCGAAATGAGATGCAAACCATTTGACTTCAGCTACATGAACGCAGACTGTGTTAATCGAAGTGTGATGTGGTGGCAGCATTCAAACTGTTTTGAGTCTCTTTAATTTGATGAACAGCATCAACAGATTTAGAATATGTTTTTATTTAGATATACAAAGGGCGTTCAAAGCAAATTGGGACTTTTCATTTTACAGGTATAAAAAATAGATGATAGCATGGCGATACTGCATGCAGTGATAAGTGGCTAGTGTTCTGTTTTACTGATATTCAGAACACATGTCGAGGGCCAGTCCAGAGGCCATTAACCAAGATGCTAGATAACAGTGTTAGTGCGGGCATGGAACAGCGTGTGGTGATGAAGTTTCTTGTGAAGGAAGGAGTAAAACATGTGGATATCTACAGAAGGCTTCAAACACAGCACGGGGAAGAGACGCTCAGCCACAGTAAGACATTTAAATGGTGCAAGCGTTTCAAAGATGGCTGTACATCTGTCAGTGGCGATCCCAGTCGTGGTGGTTCCCAGGCCACAGCAGTTATTCCTGTGAACATTCAGCACATAGAACATGTGGAATATGTTCTAGGGACAACATGGGGAATAGTGAGCACAATCATTCACTAACATTTGCATTTTTAAAAATTTAGCATATGCTGGGTACTAAGACCGCTTTCTGCTTTTGACCAGACCAGAAGAGTTAAAGTCTGCACTGAGATGAAGGCCTATTTGGACCTTTAAAAGAGTTCCTCTGAGATGTGGTGATTTGTGGTGGGAGTAGGGAGCAGGTTGAGAAGAGCCTGGAGAGGTGGAGGTATGCACTGGAGAGAGGGGAACGAAAGTCAGTAGGAGTAAGGCAGAGTACATGTGTTTGAATGAGAGGGAGGGCAGTGGAGTGGTGCGGTTGCAGGGAGAAGAGGTGGTGAAGGTGGAGGAGTTTAAGTACCTGGGATCAACAGTGCAAAGTAATGGAGAGTGTGTTAGAGAAGTGAAGAAAAGTGTGCAGGCAGGGTGGAGTGGGTGGAGAAGAGTGATAGCAGGAGTGATTTGTGATAGAGCGAGTATCTGCAAGAGTGAAAGGGAAAGTTTATAGGACTGTGGTGAGTCCTGCGATGTTGTATGGTTTAGAGACAGTGGCATTGAGTAAAAGAACCGCGCATGTAGGATGTTTTGGAGACAAGGTAAGGAGCGATTGAGATGGTTTGGACATGTGAAGAGGAGGGACAGAGGAGAGCCACCAGGAAGGAGGAAAAGGGTAAGACCAAGGAGGAGGTTTATGGATGTGGTGAGGGAAGACACGCAGGTGATTGGGTTGAAAAAGGCAGGTGTAGAGGACAGGGGGGTATGGAGACGGCTGATCCGCTGTGGCGGCACCTAACAGGAGCAGCCGAAACGCAAAGGAAAAGAAGAAAAGGGTTCCTCTGACATCAGCATTTCAGTACTGACGACGAAGTGAGGCAGGCTGTCCTAGGATGGTTCAGGCATACTGACAAATCTTTCTACGCCATGTCTTTGCCGGCATTATTTGGTAATGCTGGGATAAGTATATAACTGTAGCAGGAAAGTATGTAGAAAAATAAATGCCGTTTCCACTCCTTTAAATTTGTTCTTATTCTTCATTTGTTGTTATTTTATAAACTCAAAAGTTGACATTACACATCATATTAACTCTTTTCCATTGTCTTTATGAATAACTAAAAAACAATTAGTGCTGTGTCACAGCACTGGGTTACAGATTGTTTGGTTGCAGCAAGAGAAAGTGTAGCTTTAATCCTTCTGTCTATAGCTATGCACCAAGTCAAATTACTTTCAGAGAATTCAGAGCATTCAAGCACATATCAATAAGTCCTGATTTAAACACGTGCACTGAATGAAAAAATGCACATAAACAAACGAATCAACCACACGTCAATATATTCTTGATTTCAGACACATCCAAAATCTAATTTAAGTAAACCCAAATAATCCTATCCAAATAATCCTAACCCTAATATTATAGTCCTTTGCTATACTTGATCTCTTGTAATTCACATTTCAGGCTTGGTTCATTTCCTGTGACTCTGTATAATTTGTGTATGTCATCCTTGTTTTTGCCTCTAGGGAAGAACTGTCCCAATTTAGTTTGCGTTCTTTGCATGATAGATGAAGTGGCCTTTTTTCCACCCTCAAATGCTGTTTTTCCCACTTCTTGTGCAGTTTTGACACATGCAATCAAATTTAATAGGTGTTTTTTTTTTTTTTTTTATGAAATCGAACGTCTACAACCTCTCCATTTTTCACTACATATTTGAAGGGTGAGTTTCAAGGTGTGAATAAGCGTGCGAATAAATAGAGCTTGACAGTTTACTGGCAACTTATGCCCAATCTTGGCATAACTTTTATGCCAAGGCTCCACATCCATAGTGACCCTTATACAGCTCTGGAGGCAGCCGGCCATGGGTCATTTTTGTAAAGTACTTGAACAACCTTAATTGGTTCATCATGATAGGTGTAGTGGCTTTACTCCAATAAATCTCTTTTCTGCTGCTTGACACCTCAATGGAGCATCTCATTCTTTTTTGGGAGACAATCATGGCCTTGCTGATTTTCATGCCAGCAGCATTTTTGAGTAATGCATACGGAGGGTGCTCTTAATTAAATCGAAATATCAAGGAGGTCCAGCAGCATCAGCAAAAGTGGTTTCAGGAGCAAAAAGTTGTAAAAAAATATATATATATTTTACTAGGCTGTTTTGAGGTTACCTAAAAGTGTTCTAAAATAACCACTCCATGACATAGCAACTCTTCCCTGATGCTTCTGGTGCTTTTATACATTTCAACTGAATCAGCAGACCCCTCTTTAAGCATTAAAATAAACTTCTTCAAATCGATTCTCTCAGAGAATTTAGTGAACATCAAGTTAATGTGTGAGATTTGGACTAAATGCAAGTACTGTATAGTCAGTATAGACACTCTGTAGTGTGTAGACCATTTACATTAAGCGCTTGCCTTCAGCATTACTGGTACTGCACCTGACCTTATCCTTTATCTTAAAGATGATGAGCCTACAATTCCCCAATTTAGGCCTGAGCCTGATCAGGTTACATAAGTGTCCACTGCTCAACTGTAGACACCAACCCCAGGCCTGGCTCCAGGCCTGGCTCCTGGAAAACTGTGTACTGGAAAACCCAGTACACGGTGCACTTATTTGTACCATGGGATCTCTAAGATGTCTCTTTTTTTCTGATCTACTTGAATCTCAAAATACAAAAGAAAAGGTGTTTGGTGAAACACAGGGTGTAAAAAAATATTCTTCTAAGCTCTTTGGTGCTTTAAGCCACTTCACCATGACTACCGCAGCAAGAGTTCAATCCACACAGGGATTATTTCTACTTGTGTGAAAATGAAAATGGTTCAAAAATTAAGAATGCCATTTTAAAATAAATGCATAAACTACACTTCTACAAGCACTTTCTCAACAAACACACAGCACATCCTTGCACTCCTGACCTGGGAGCCCATTACTGATTTACAAGTGTTATTTAATGCATTGTTTGGCCAAGGCTACAGGATTTTCTAACATTATTTATTTATTTATTTATTTACTTTAACAGATCTAGTTTGAAAGCTAGGATACCCTCAGAAAATGGAAACGCTTAAAATAAAATGTGATTATTGGACTAATTTGATTGGATTATTTGTTAAAGGTCCGACCGCAGCAATCACATCAGCATCCCTTCATTCACTGCAGCTGATTATGAACGGATGATTAGGCTATAAACTGGCAAAATAATAAACTAGCACTTCCTAGATGTTCTCTTGTCGGAAGATGTTTCACTAGCTTTGTACAAACTAGCTTTGTACTAGGAGAATTGTGTCCATTCCTAAAGTCAGGCTCTTCTTCTGGCTTTGTCGGTTGTCTTCAAATGTAGAAAATTAAGAAATACGCAGTTTTATTTGAATGATTAAAATCACACCTCACATTCCTTAAAGTTTACAGCCTGGTGGTAATATAATAATGTTTTATATAGTCAATTTATTTATCCTCATAAAAGGTTTTATCCACATAATATAGTTACTTGCATGTTAATAAATCATATGCGTGTTGTTTTTGTTGTCTCGTCTATTTTACAAGCGCTTCTACATGTTTTTTTGTAATCTGTTTATAGTCACAGTAAGAATTATGAGTAAATAACCACACATGAATCATGATTACATCTAATCATAAAAAGTGTTTAAATCACAATAAAAGTAAGCCTGGGCCAAATCCTTACAAAATATAGCAGTTTCACACCTCGGCATCAAAATTCTTATTTCTTTTTTTTTTGGACAAAGCACCTCATATTATTTATATGCTCCGCTTTTATCCTCTCGGTCCAAATTCAATCTGAAAGCAGTGTTTTATCATGCTGCTTTTGTCCTCCTTGCTGAGTGACCTCACACTGACCTGTGAAAACGCAGGAAGGGGGTGAAACTAGTTTCGAATTCATGGCCCATGTGCTCATGTTGATAACAGAGTCCATAAGCATGCATGTGTTCCGCTATGTACCACAGAGGAGTTTAAATAAATTCACTCGATATAGGTTCTAGAGAACATCTCTAGGCTTGGACTCTGATAAAAAAAAAAAAAAAAAAAAAACGTATATACCGGAGAGTTTGCGGTCTGTTTTAATGACCTCGGTTGCTGCCCTGCTGCTTGCAGAGATTCCTGACTGGCATTTTGAGCTCATTAAGGAGTTTTGTTAGGAGGGGAATCATCATTCTCTCACCGCTCTTGTCTCTGCCACATGAAGGGGTTGCTTTTCCCTCTGTCTCCATGAGTTCCTGCTGCCATTAGTCCACTCAGCAGTCCTCTCTTACCAAACACTAAAAGCTATTTTCTTTGCTAAGCCTTAACAAAAAAAAAACCTCTTAGTCATGCCACAACCTGATTCACTCCAAAAGAAACCACATTACTGATCCCAGAATAATGTATTAGCAAAGTCTCTATTGATAGCAACACTCCATGCATCTTTTTTCAGCAAGTGAGAAAGGAAATATGACATTATTGCAAGAGAAAGAGATGTTATAGTTCAATAATCAGTGACAGGATGGTGATGGTATTGTACCAGGCATAACTTTATGACATTATAACATTATAAACGGTGAAGTGAGTAACACTGATTATCTCTTCATCATGGCACCTGTTAGTGTGTAGGATATATTGAGCAGTGAACATTTTGTCCTCAAAGGTGAAAGGTGACGTGTTAGAAGCAGGAAAAATGGGCGAGCGTAAGGATTTGAGTTTGACGAGGGCCAAATTGTGACGTCTAGACGACTGGGTCAGAGCATCTCCAAAACTGCAGCTCTTATGGGATTATGGGAACACATATATACAATTTTAACTAATTGGAGCAGATGTTAGAAATATATTAATTTCACTCAAAATATCTCACTTTGTTATTAAAATATTAATAAATATTTTATATTTATTTATTTATTTATGTATTGGAAATTATTATTTTAATATCCATTTTTTTTAGATCTCCTTCAAGAATTACGTTCCAGTTCTGGTTACTTTCCTGCAGTTTGCGGCTGAGAGGTCAATGCTAAGATTTTTCTGGGAAGGCAATGTTCAAATTATTTTTTTCGGTGGAGTTTATTATTATTTTTTATATCTGAGTTAATTAATGTGTGTTGCGTTGCAGGTTTTAATTTCGTCTCTTTTATATTTATTTATTTATTTATTTATATTCGTAATAAAAACAGTCAAACAGAAATGCGTGCTCCATTAATCGCACGTTAATAAAACTCTGACACTGGAGTCTCCTTCCATAAATTTAAAAGAATGGTTTCCTCATAAAAAAAAAATAAAAAATATGTAAACACTACATTTTTGATCGTTTTATAGTTGGTTTGGATTTATGTGGCCATGCAACTGCCTTCTGTTCTAGAGCTGCTTTTAATAATAATCATAAAAAAAGAACACATTCCGACCAATCAGATTTAAGAATTTATTTTAATTGTATATAAACATTCTATTTTAATTCAAATCTGTGCTTACGGCATTTGTGAGCAAACGCTGACATGCCTACAACTATGATTACACATCCGTACTGGATCCCTGATGGCCAAGAGAATTTCCTTTGATCTGCATCTTTATTTGACTATAGCGGAGTGTGAACAGTTGGCGAGGAAGTGACTGATATTTTCTAGCCACCTGAACTTACAGTTCTGATGATTCCAAAGGTGTATAAAAGGCAGCGCGTTGCATGAAGCCATGTTCGCCTTTTTCTGCATCCCTCATCAGTCACTCACAGTCTCCTGATTTGTGCAATGCAATTTCAATCATTCCCTGGTTGAAAAGGTGGATAGAAAAATTACAGGGTGTCCAAAAAATAAGGAACCAAAAAGAATCAACCCATATATGCTTAATCTTTGCAATACTACAAAATACTACAATACTTCCTTTACGCTCTATTTTCGCATTTTCTTAGTCAAGTTTTTGGACTTGGACATGGTTTCCTGTAGCTGCCCATATCAGTTTTTAAACATTGATGCAGTACATCTGATCAAATGCATATTATCAACATGTGCTTGTTCATATTATGAACAGCAGCTACGCTAATTCCTCTCCAAGGCTTCTCTTTTTCTACCCATCCCAAGGCATCCTGAGGTTGTGCCAGCTCCAGTCGTGTCCCACCTCATGAAAATTATGGACCTTCAAAGAGTACATGCCTACCCCGCAAACATCCCGAACCATCTAGAGACATACCAGCGCCCTGTGGATCCCACTTCATGTAAAGTTTGGACATTGGACTTCTTTAAAAGTTTAAAGGCTCTGCCATGGAGGTGTTGGTGTTGGATCTATTGTGATGTTGAGCTATTTTATGAGTTGCTCAGTAGCTCCTGGGTCCACAACATCAACTGCCCATATAAGACTGTAGAAAGGACATTACTCGTAATCACACACTCCGGTACTCATCGTTTTTAACATTTATAATCACACTCTTGATATCTTGAAATGATGGATGGGTTCCCCTTTTGAGTCTGGTTCCTCTCAAGGTTTCTTCCTCATAACATCTAATGGAGTTTTACCTTTCCACAGTCGGATAAACAGATATAATTCCCTACAATTCTTAAGTTCTTTAAAGCTGCTTTGAGACAGTGTCTATTGTGAAACGAGCTATAGAAATAAACTTGAACTTGAAACTTGAAAGGAAAAATTTCTTATCTCACCTCACACTGCACCACATTCAATCTGATACTTAACCACTTCTTCACTGGTCCCACCATCTCTTAGGGTACAAGTAAGACATGCTTCCAGACTCTTCCTTACACCAAGGTGGCAGGACGAACAGCTGAAATTAAATGTATATAATCTATTTGGAAGAATTTACAAAAGAATTTCAGTGTACATTCTTATATTTCTGCTGTAGCTTATAAATCTGCACTTTTATGCCATATATGACTGTTTCTCTCTCATCCACAGAGTAAATGAACGTGTCAGTGCGCTGTGCAATATTTTCTTCACCTATGGATCATCTACAACAAGATGCACTGTTTTCTTGCTTTGTAGTGGTGGAGTTTTAATATAATCCCTCTACATACGTTTAAAAAAAAGAAAGATAAACCAGCGATACAGTAATGAGGCATTTTAAAGCTATAATTAGCTGCAATTTATGTATTTATGTTTGCACAAACAAAGCATAAAAATGCATAATGAACCGGCTATAATCTGCTTTAAGTGCATTGCCCTATAAAAAAAACTAAACAGAGAGGACAAAACCACACTGTGTTTTAAGTACAGGAATATAATACACTATATAGACAAAAGTATTGGGACACCTGACGTTTTCAGCCATATGTATTTTACTTAGACTGTTACCAAAACCACAAATCCAGCCTCTGCATCTTATTGGTTTGTGCATTAATAATTCTTCTCATGCTTATGCTGTACTGTATGTACACCTTTTTTATTTTTTATTTTTATGGCAATAAACGTCATACAGAGTAGCAGGTCGAGGCAGCCATTGGCAATTTGTCACTCTGGTGAGAGATTTAAGAAAAATCTATAGGCATCGGCTTAGGCATATAGGCCAGGAAACTAGCATTTTCCCCCCTATGTCTGGCTGTTGTAATAATAATAACGGATGTCTGAAATATGTAAAAGATGAGAGATAAGTCTTGTTAATGTGACACAGATGTAAAGAAGACCGAATTGTTTTCGTTCTTGCTCCAGCCAAATTACACCTCATACACTACAGATAAATCCTGCTGTTTCATGCATTTTTTTTCCATCACCAAACTCGATTGGTTTACAGTTCCAATCCCATTTATATTACGCCATTTAAGATAGGAGTTCTGTCATTCACATCTAGCCTGTACATAAATAAAAAGAAGAACAACCAAAATAATATATTTTTTTAAAACAAATAAAAAGTCCTTTTTTAGTAATTGTATAATGTACCGTATAAAAGAATGAAACGGAGAAAAGGTGAGAGGAAAATGTTTCGAGAGTGACTTCATTAACATAATCTTGGTGGCACGATAAACGACGAGGTTCTTTTATATATACTTCTACAAAATTATTGGCATCAAGCAACGGGGTTCTATCAACATGCAATCAGAGATCGAGATCAGAGTCTAGTTTGTATGTATTTCAATAGGTTTAGGACAATATCATTTATGTAAATATCACTAACCCAGATTATTGCACATTGGCCATCAAATATTACACCCATTCTGCCAAAAGCAGATATATCAAAACTTGAAAATATGATAAAAAAAAAAAAAAAACAAAAACCTTCTAATATTAGAAGTTTTCCTTTAATAAACTTTCTTTCCACTTCTCCCATTAGGGGTCGCCACAGCGGATCATCCGTATTCATGATCCGCATGTTCGATTTGGCACATGTTTTTACGCTGGATGCCCTTCCTAACGCAACCCTCCCCATTTATCCGGGCTTGGGACCGGCACTAAGAGTGCACTGGCTTGTGCAACCCTAATGGCTGGGGTTGGTTCCCTGATCGGGGATCGAACTGAAGTTTTCCTTTAATGCCAGACATAAATGGAGGAATTTAGATAGCTTATGCAAGACTGGAAAGTAGTATGCCTTCTGAGTGGAACGTTGTGAGTTCAATCAAATTTACAAGGTTCTGTGTAAGTGACAATATTTCCAAAGGCTCTGAACTCACATTTGAGATCACATTTTTTTCGTATTTAATTGTTGATGTGAATATTTAGAACAGAAAATCGCAACAAAAAAATTAGTCCAATAACAGAGCTTCAAGGTTGTAAAAGCAAGATTTTCATCACAAAAACTGAGATGGGTGAACATTGGGAGGGTTACAGAGATGAGAAAAGGCAATTTAGGTGATAGTTTATGGGCGGTAAGTACAATACCAACTGCGCGGTAAGTACAATACCGATTGCACGATTGAGATCCACAGCTTTCCCGAGTGCCACTTGGAAGCTATAATCATGATCTCCAGCTTGTCATTATTTAACTTTAGAAAAATGCGTAGGCATCTGGTGTTTTAAGTTGTGGGAGCACTTCATAAGTGAGGCAGGTGGGAGGAAAATGGAAGGGTTAGTGCTACAGTACATTTGCATAGATCTACATAAAGCCCATGACCATGGATAATAGCACCGCATGGAGCATGTACATAATAAAGAGTGCCAAGAGCAGAATCCTGTGGAACACCTCAGGGTGGACGATAATGTGTGAGATTTATAATTACCTCTGTGAAAAAAAAAATTTGTCTAAGGGCTAAATCATATCTTAATATGGGATAAAAAAAAAAGCCAAGAGAAGAGAGTGTTCTGATTATCATAAAATGATCAAATCACCTTGCTGTACATTGAGCGATGCAGTTTAATAGTCTGTAAATGAAACTAATTAGAAAACCGAAAGCTATATTTCGAGTTGAAAGAGCAGTTTTTCACGTAGCTTTTGATTTGTCAGATATGGATTAAATCCAGGTAACGAGGTTCCTCAGAATCAGCTGGCAAATGGCCACCATATTTCCTCTACTGTGGCAAATTATAATTATTCGGATATACATCAGTGGATAGAGTTGAACCTGGTGACCGTGGGGTATGTGAAATGTCGTATATCATGGTTTTCTCTGGTCTAGAAAAAGATGAGCTCAAACCTGAACTTTTCCCAATACAAATTATGCAAGGGTCAGCTAGATTTTGAAGCTAGAGTACAAATTGTCGGTGGATAAAAAAGTAAAACAATAAGGATATTTTACAAGCATGTAGCTGAATAAGGACAAATTCAAATTCCTCTATTCATTTCAGTGAGCTCAATTTATTACATTTTACCCTAATGCTCAAAGCAGAACTGTACTGCTGAGTCAAATGAGTAATAGAGTGGATTATGAAGGAGAGTATTGCTGAAGGGCTGCAAAGAGCCTGTCATTTAGTTGCTGTGATAAATGTGCTTGCTGTTAATGCCGGATCGGCTTACTCAGCTATTGTCTAGAAAAGGAAGCACACAGACAGAATTTTGGATGTAATGCTTCACTTTCGATAAGCAAATGTGCCAGCACTAAACACGTCCCACTGCCCCGAGCTAATGACGACACAGTTTACGCCAGCGTGTGGCTGAATAGAGGCGGGTTTTCATACAATCTGGTTTATTACCCACATGGTCTCGTAGCTTCTGATCTGATAAGCTTTTAAATGCCTTTATCACATGGCTCTGATGAAACACAGCACAAGAAAAAGAGAATATAGAGAATGTGAAATATGTTGTGCATAAGCAGAGCAGCACAGCAGAACACATGCTGTGTGTGTGTGTGTGTGTGTGTGTGTGTGTGTGTGTGTGTGTGTGTGTGTGT
>JAAIIK010000028.1:1518880-1529454 GCA_014706435.1 Silurus glanis | reverse complement strand
GTGTGTGTGTGTGTGTGTGTGTGTGTGTGTGTGTGTGTGTGTGTGTGCGACTATAGAACATTTTTAGACTTCTTTATTTTTATTTTAATGCATTTCTAAGTTAGATGCATTTATTCTGAAACGTTTCACATTATTGTATTTATATATTAAATATAAATACATTTGCCAATTTCCAAAAATATTTGCATGGTGCTATTTTTATTAGTTTTTTTCTCCTGGAACTAAATAATTATTTAATTACTTGATTATATGGTTGTTATTATTTAATGAATAACATTTATTAGCTATTTTCCACATAGAAGTGACAGGGTGCATGGTGCTCTAGCTCCAAGACGTATTTAAGAATATTACTCTATAACATGACAGGGAACCAACCCCAGGGTTACCTTGTGCAACCATTAGGGTTGCACAAGCCTTAGTGCCGGTCCCAAGCCCGGATAAATGGGGAGGGTTGCGTTGGGAAGGGCATCCAGCGTAAAAACATGTGCCAAATCAAACATGCGGCTGGTCTGCTGTGGCGACCCCTAATGGGAGAAGCTGAAAGAAAAAAAAAACTCTATAACATGACAACATGACTTCAGATGACATACACTGTATATACTATATATATATATATATATATATATATATATATATATATATATATATATATATATAATTTATTTTTTTCTATGAAATACATTTGGAATATTTAACAAGGCACTTGAGCAAGTGCTTTTAATATGGCTCTATTTGCTAAATCAATATAAGTGAGCCAGAGCGATGAGTCAAATCATCCCAGCATGCATGGGCATGAATAATTCAAAAGCGATTTACTAAACAGATAAACAAATCTCTGGTTGTAGTTGATCCCTCAGGGTAGTGGTCAAGTTGACACAGTTTTTATTCCAAAAGCAAAATTACAACTGCTTTCATGATTTAGATTTTTGTTTGTTGGTGTGTCTGTTTGTTGATGAGACTCAAAGATTTCTTCAGTCCTGATTAAAGACACAAATGCAGAACTAATTTCAATCCATGGCATGTGTTCCTGCGTTAATTTCTCCATGACTAAGTTTTCTGAAGACGATAGATGTCAGTTAATGTATTCAGTTAACATGTATAACAGTTAAAATAATTCTTTCCAGGACTCACCATTTTACCTGCTTTGGATGGTTGAACATGGATATCCATGGAAACCCAGTATAGGCCTAAGTCTCTTTCTGTAATGAATAATCTCATCTGGATACCACAGACTTTCAGTTCATGATCAGTCCTGTTTTTTGTTACACTATACAGTGTATACTCTCTCATTGGTGTCTGGTTTCTCTCAAAGTTTCTTTCTGATGTTGCTTTCAGGTCTTGTTTTCTGCTATGGTTGCCTTTGTCTTGCACCAAAGGAATCTAAATTCACATCTGGATTTCAGCAAAGTATATTGGACTATTATGCAAATAAAACGATATGTAATTACATGATGTTAATTCAATCGTATACAGTAGTATCCCCACCTGCGGTTGTGTTTATCTTTATGAATACTGCATTTAATGATTAAATACGATTAGAGCACTTATAATACTGTAAAGGCTTTGAATATACATGTTTTTAAATTTAATTAACAGTTGTTAACCTAGTTAGCAGTAAGAAGGAACCGGTCTGATTGTGTGTATTTGAACTTCCATGAACCTTGGAGCATGAACATGCCTGTTTGAGAGCACGGGAATGATATTCAAACATGATTGTATAATGTATGCTTTTTGTATATACAATATATGAATGAAGGTTTGTGCACTCCTGACTGTTACACCCATATGTGCTTGCTGAACATCTCATTTTCAGATGTAGTCCTGCTTTGCTTTTTTTTTTTTTATAATTTCTTCTCTTCTATGCAGGTCAATTGAGTTCTTCCACACAAACCTTTTGCAAACCATGTGTTCATGGAGTTTTATTTTGCGCACAGGGTTTTGGATTTTGGGTCTAGTGAGGAAAAACATTGTGATGCTACTGTACACACAATAATGTAATATCTAATTGATTGTTTAAAATTTTGTGTCAACAGTTTGGGGAAGAAGATTGTTTGGGATGCAAAAACTTTGGTATATTGTATAAGTATATATATTTTTTTTTACGGGTGAGATCTGTGATGTTGTATGGTTTAGAGACAGTGGCATTGAGTAAAAGACAGGAGGCGGATCTGGAGGTAGCAGAGCTGAAGATGTGAAGGTTTTCGTTGGGAGTGACGACGATGGACAGGATTAGAAATGAGTTTATTAGAGGGACAGCGCATGTAGGAAGTTTTGGAGACAAGGCGAGGGAGGCGAGATTGAGATGGTTTGGACATGTGCAGAGGAGGGACATGGGGAATATCGGTAGGAGAATGCTGAGGATGGAGCCACCAGGAAGAAGGAAAAGAGGAAGCCCAAAGAGGAGGTTTATGGATGTGGTGAGGGAAGACATGCAGGTGGTTGGGGTGAAAGAGGCCGATGTAGAGGACAGGGGGATATGGAGAAGGATGATCCGCTGTGGCGACCCCTAATGGGAGAAGCCGAAAGAAGTAGAAGTATATTTTTTTACACACAGTAACCCAAAATCAAAGAAAAACTAAATATTTAAATCCAGTTAGCAGTGTTAAGGACACCATTATACTCGTCTATGAAATAAAGTTGAATTGTTTTTTTCCCTAAATTCCAATTCAACCCATGACCAAAGCTACAGCTTACATATAACATAAGTAGCTCCAGCTGACTGAACTCTGGGAGATATAAAAGATTTAAAATCAGTTTTAGGGAACCAACATCTGAACCACGCTATTCACCTCAACGAGGTCCTTTTTCACCATGAGTCGATTACAGTCTCAATAGATAGCCTGGCTACGCCTGTCTGTTTCCATTGAACCAAAAGGGCATCAGTAATTACTCTATCGAACAAACTCTTGCCATTAGTCCAAAAGTGTGCAGAAATAAGAGGGAGTTTTAAGTCCTCCTAAATCACTACATAGACAAGCAAAGCCATTAATGGGATGCATACAGTGAAGCAGTGATTTGAAACCCTGACCACATCGCATCATATCGATCAGTCATGAGCAGGAGACACAAAAGGTTGGTTAAACACTGCAAATCCTCATCCTGTTGTGGTTGGCTGTCTTGTTTGTTTAGCTGCAGAACCCAATCACAAGGCTAAGACATATAGGATACAAGCGAGAGGAAGCTAATGGACAAGCTTATAATTTGCTGAGTGGTCAGACGGCACTCAAAAACAGACCTTGCCATTGAGGACATGCGAGCACTCGCATTTCACACTCGGCCTTCTCACAGAACACATGGCCAGCACAACAAAAAAGTCCTTGGAGAGATATGGAGGAGAGAGAAGGGGAGTGCAAAGAGGAAAAAAAATCCTCTGGTGAATTGAATTGAATAAGAGAAAACAAATATTGGACATGAATAACTGTTTATCTCAGATATTAATTTGTTAATTGACCATTTTCTTGACCCTGCTCTTTAAAATCCTCACCTATGTATGGGACAAAGGGTTCATGGAAACTGAAATTTGAATGTTTGATGGAAACCATTAATATAGTTTCTATAAGAAATGAAACGTTTTAATGTAGAATCTTCTAAAATGCATCATAATCATTATAATTTTTTTCTCATAGTTTATATCAAAATGCTGCTGAATTCTTGAATCTGATTGGTCCTGAGGTGTTAATTCAATTTCTGTAACAGCGACTCAGACAGTAGATCCTGCTGCAAGGTAAATCACATTTATACTGTATATTGATACTGTTTGTACAACACCAGTAACTATTCTAAAAACTTCTATTTCACATGCACATCTATAATTGATGCTCCACATAACAAATTAATATCGATTTTAAAAACCAATTAAGAAAATAGTTATTTGAAAATGGTTTTAACATTTAACAAAGAAATGCATATAAACGTTGAGATGGTGAAATTTTCTGTATGAACATTAAGAGAAGGTCTCCAGTGTCTCCAGTGTCGATTATTTTTGTATCAGCCAGGAAGTTTATCACAATGAAAAAGTCTTCAGGAAAGAAGATTTTTCATCATTTTCCATTCTCTTGGTACCATGAGAAGCCGTTTTTTTGTTGAATTATTAACTTCAAGAGAGAATGAAAGAAAAGCAGTGGTTGTGTGAATGACAGATTATACAGTAACTGCTATAATATAAGAAAGAATACATAACTTACATTATTTCCGTTTTATTTATTATCTGATTCTGAACGATGTTTTATTTTGGAAAATTACAGGATTCTCTCTGTAACATCTGTCTATGACTCACTCTTGATGCACGTCATGATGCCTCGGTCACATGTCTCACCTCCATCCGCTCCCTTCTTAAAGGGGCTGCTCCGGCCGGTAACGCATAATACATTACCGCTAAATTGAAACCCCCAAGCTAGCAAAATAAACAAAAAAACAACACAGTGAATTCATGTTTATTATTATATTTAGAAAATACCAGCTTTTATGCCGGTCGTATCATTTTATTTTGTTGTATTTATCCGCCACACCTTAAAGGCCGGTCCGTGTAAAAAATATTGACATTAAACCGGTCCGTGGCGCAAAAAAGGTTGGGGACCACTGATATAAGTAACAGGAACGAACTTGTTTTGTTGACATTTAACAACATTAAAACATAGTTAAACTCGGAGGTGTTGTTATGTTCATTCTGACAAATGGTTGATTTTTGAAAAAAACAAGGAATAAAACAGGATGAGAGAAGTAACTCTGCATCATGTTGCATTGCATCACATCACCCTGTCAGTGATGATTTTCCTCTAGCTGCACACCCTGTCCTGTTTTATTCCGACTAAAAGAATCCACCATTTGTCAGAATGAAGTGTGAATGATCTGAAGTGTTTTATTTAAAATAATATTCATTTTGACGCAATGGGACATGATGCCACGCAAATATCTGTCCTTTACCTGATGCTTCAAATAAGCGAATATAGCTCTTTTATAATTGCAATGTAAAAATGTCAAATAAGGTGAAGCGTGGCCTATTTCACACCTCATTCAGGTCATGCAGGAGGCTCCGAATGCTTCCTTGTCACACTGAGATGCAGAACGTCATCGGGTACCAGGCATTCATAGTGACTTCAATTTTAATGAGCCCCATCAGCACTCGTTCTGTCCTTAAACTGAAGCGGAACAGATAGAAAGAAAGAGAAATAAATAAAAATCCCCCCCTTTCCTCTTTTTCTGTCATCTTTTCTGTCAGCTGCTGTGACATTTCATATAGTCCTTACCTGGAAGACGTGTCTGCAGTGCTTGGCAGTTCCTCTGCGAAATGAAGTCTACTTTGCCGCATTGTTCGGCGTGAATGCCAAACAGAACCCACCAATTAATTTGTATGAGGATGCGGCATGTCCGAAATGTCTGGGAAAAAAAAAAAAAACCCAGCTTTGCTTAATGATGTATATCTGGCTGATGTAAACACTTAATGAGCTGACCTTTGGCTGCTACGTGCTAGCGGAGCACAAGGAATAATTACCACACCCTTCTATCATAAACAAAAAAACTTGAGACATTAAATGGAAATAGAAACTTCTGAAGGTTTATTGAATGTTATTCAGAACACGAAAACACTTTTTATTTAATTGTTGAATGAGAAATCTAATATTTCTTCAAACACTTTTTTGTTCAATTCAACATGTATTCTTTTATTAAGAAACACAAAGAACGTGTTTGGACATTTTAGAATCTTTTCTATCAATAAAACTCTGGCATCTGTAATAAACAAGTGTGATTACTACACTTAATTTATTATTTATATGAAAAACTAAATCATATCGATCATATCCTGGACATAAATCCTTGAATGACTGAAATACTTAATGATTTTTTTTTTTTTTTTTTTTTTTTTTTCAGCTGAGAGCCAAGATTTTTACTTATTTTTTTTTATTTGGTTCAAAATTCTTTTATTGGGATGTTGGGCTTTTTCCACTTGTATAATGTTTGAATAATTGAATAAAATTTTCTTAATATTGTTTAACCACCTCAATACAGGGAAAGTTTTCCCTTGTTTTATTTCTACCTAATTGATGCAGCAGAGCCCTATTTCTTTTAGACTGTCCACCTCTCTCATCTTCTCAAACAGATCAGCTTTGAGTATCAATTTTCATTTTAATCATTTAATCACTGCCATTTTTAAGCTGAATTTAACTTGACTGTTATGCTTGAGGTTTGAGAGTTAAATAGAATTTGTTTCTGATATTAAAAACACCCATAACTGTGCTAGTAATGTCTCTCTGTGACGTCAGAGTGACAATTCGATATCTTTCTCAACGAATAATAATACAGTTCTAACCAACAGCCCCAGAATCACCAAATACATCACAAAGATTTAAACTGAATCTAATATCATGTGGTTCAGGGTGGAAAGCCTGAAACGTCTTTCTAATATTCTGACCCTATATGGTTGGGCTGCTTACAGCTTCAATTTGTTTGTGTATACATCCATTTATAATAATTCTTTTGTCTTTTATTGTAGGACTGGGCAATATGACATTACTGTTTTAAGATATTATGAATGGAATAGTGATTATAATGTCTATACAACACTCTTAAAAGCAGTTCATTTGAAGTTTTAACAGCTTTTTTTTTTTTGTTATTAACATCATTAAATTCAAAGTAAAAACAACTATTTTCAGTATTATGAATGTTTTTTTAATTATGAAATAGAAGTAACATTGAGTTCAGTTTTTCACAGTTGTGCTGTTTCGCAGGCAGTTTGGTCGTATTTACATATAGTTTGACACAATTCCTTCAGGTATCCTAATATGATATTTTCATCATAACGCGCCGCTCAAATCTCAGCATTTGTTAAATCATTACAAGTCGCACGGGATCTAAATTTCCTTGTGAACAAAATATTGTTTCTAAAAAGGAAAATTAAACGTGTGATATACGTGCGGAAACACCGGGTTTGGTAAAATGTGAACAGCTCACGTCTCAAGACGAAAATCTTTTTATACAGCAAAATGAAATGTACCAGACAGAAAGGAATAAACAAAACAACCAAACTAAATAAGAAAATGGACAGATATTGACAGATGTGTGAAGCACTAAACGGATATACAGTTAATATCACTACATTAAACCCCTTTTAGCTGTTATAGTATTTAACTTGTGTTTAAGCAGCATTAGAACTTTAAAATAATATAATAATTGCTATACTATATGGCGAAATATTTGTGGACACCTGATCATTAAAACAAATTGGACATCCCATTCTAGATTTATTGCCTGTTTACTCAGAATTTGTGCAAATTCAGCCATAAGAGGATTTGTACTGTAAGTTCTGGGGTCTGGGATGCAGTCATGTTCAAGTTCATTACAAAGGGGTTCACTGGGATTGATATGAAGGCTCTTTGCAGTTCTTCCACACTTTCCAAACTTTGACAAACCATGTCCGTTGTGAAAAGTGCTATAGAGTTCTGAACCGAACTGAATTGAATGTTCTTATGGAGCTCGTTGTCGTGTTGAAACAAGTTTTGGCCCTCTTAGGTCCAGTAAAGGAAAATTGTACTTGCTACATCCTGTACAATTGTTTGCTTCATACATTGTGGCAATATTTTGGGGAAAAAACACATGGAGGTGATGGTGAGGCGTCCACGTACATTCGGATATATAGCATATACAAAAGCTACAGCTCGAGATGAATAATGGGAGAACAAATCTACTGTAATTGTGACCTTGGAAATGAAAGGTATGCACTGTATGTGTATATATAGAACATGTGTGTGTGTATATACAGTGTATATATATATATACACATACAAAACATACCTTTTATTTGCTAGGTCACAATTAGATTTGTTCTGCCATTATTGATCTTTAGCTGTGTGTGTGTGCGTGTGTGTGCCAGTGTGTGTGTGTGTGTGATCATCAGCAAGGACAAATCGCTGTAATCTACTCCACAGTACTTCATGTACAGTATATGGAGTGCACTTCCAATCAGAATTAAGCTTGTTATTATAATAAAGTTTCCATTAATGTAATAATTGCTCCTACTCTTTGTCCCTCTGGCGCATTGTGATTAATTACTAAACAACATGACATGACAAGCTCTCTACGAACAGGAATTGGGGATCTCTGCTCCATTTATAATAGCCTCTCAGTAACAGTGCATTTTGCTACATAGTCCCATCAAAGTGCTAGAAGAGCTGCTCATTTGAATACTTTCTCTTCTTTCCTGCAGACTCATGTGGCTGAAATACTCGGCTGTCCGAACGGAACGTAGCTCGATGACGAAAAAAAAGGATTTTTAAAAAATCTTCTGTACATACAACCTAAATCTTGCTTTTTAAAACAAAAGTCCAGACGATTCCTTACAAAACTACACAGGAAGTCTTTTTTTTTTTTTTTTTTTTTTTTTTACATTTCATCAATAATAACCTCGAGACATAAATGACTTTGTTGTGGTTTCATAATATTCAGAGAAGTAACCAGCTAGAGTGTGCTTCATCACTGACACTACACAATGACCGGAATGGAAAAGAAAAACAGGTTCGGAAACGGAACCACAGGTGGAGAAAATACATAATCGTACCGTCCTCGCATAATTGTGCATACAAGTGTCTCTAACACAAAATCCAGTGGTTCGCTCATTCGTTTTGCTCGCACATAGGCCTGATTTTCATCTCTGTGAACTTCAAGGAGTACTGCAAACCAGTCCAGGAGTACCACTCGATGCCGTCGGCGTAGGACGAGTGCTGGCCGCGCAGGTACTGTCCGTTCAGGTTGGACATGTGGCAGTTCCGGTACCACCAGGCTCCGTGGTAGAAAGAAGCGCAGTTGTTCTCCGAGTGATCGTTGTCCTTGTCCTTTGTGGTGAACTTCATGCCGTTGTGTTTGAGCAACGAGTCACCTAAAGCGACAGAGACAACCTGGATTATTGTGCGAAACAGTGATTTAGAGTCATTTTCAGAATTGCTGGCACCCTTGAAAAGAATTACTATAATGGAAAAAATATATACTACAGCTCCGTCCTAAAATCCCTCTTTCTGTACTGACTTGCACTGATTTTGACTTGTCAGTCTTTTTTTCTTCAATGTCCTGTCATGAACTAGTCTTTTTAATGTCATGTCACGTATATAATGTATATCTTCAGAATGCTGTACTGCTGTAATGACAATAGATCGCAATTGAATTGAATAGACCTGAATGACCTTCCTAGTCTGCAGCTTCTTTCCTGAGGCAGTCAGACTGTTCAACACCCTGCTACCTCCCACCTCCATCTGGCCTAATAAAAAAAGCCTTTTTACTACTTTCCCCTACCTTTTCCTCACTCCTCATTTTTTTTTTTATTTTGCAGCATAAGTGGGGCTTCCAAAGTGTGTCTGTAAATATCAGAATTCAAGTCACTTGAACAGAGAAACCATTCCAGATTTAAATGTCATAAATCATAGAATATAGACAACAGTGTTTTTTCTTTCACTGATGTTAATATGCAGAACACTTTTGCAAAGAAATAAAAATGTTAAAAATCATATACCTAGTCAGGTCTGAAAGTTATTATATAATTACTATTATTATTATTATTATTGTTCATGTAATTATTTATCATCATATTCCCCATTATTGTTATTATTGATTGATTGATTGATTGATTGATTGATTGATTGATTGATCGATTGCCCCTTATTCACAGCCCACAGTCTGATAAACTCTGGAGTAGATTCCACAAAGACAATTGTTTGTACTGCTTCTTCCTTCAAAAACTGTCTTCTGCTTTCTTTTCCAAATAACATGCACTGCCCTATGTATATACTGTCCTGAGAATTTCTTGTCCAGTGTATTTATTGTTCACTTTGTCACTTGTTTTAATTTGCGGTAACTTGCAACTTATGTACTTCTGTGCAGCATGTTGCTGTTTGTTATTAGAGATTGGACCAACATCTTCCATTCCAGTGTATATTAGTTATGAGAAATGACAGCAAAACCCTGTAGGCTTCACTTAAACATTATCTAGAATGAGTTTTCTTCACATAAAAATAACTGTTAATACATTACGCTTCCCTGAAAAAAAAAATCATAATAGTATTTCCTAAAAGCTGTCTTTCTTTTTCTTTCTCTCTTTCTCTTAAAAATAGATCTACAACGCAGATAATTTCAGAGTTAATATTGATTCTGCTTTTAGAAAGACACAATAAAACACCCCAGAAATAGCTAAAAAGTGATTTACTGAATATATTGCTGGTGGCTGTTAAAAAGAGTTTTTCCTAAAAATGGCTGTCACATGAGAGTCCTACCCTGAATGCATTAATGGAAATCACAATAGAAATTCATAAAATGGAGAAATTAATATCATTTGTAAACCATTAACTGGAACAATTCACTTTGTGCTGGGAAAAATGGACCAATTATGCAATATCTCATAGACCTCATTTTATTTTTTTCAAATCAATCAATATACAGTGGGTACGGAAAGTATTCAGACCCCCTTAAATTTTTCACTCTTTGTTATATTGCAGCCATTTGCTAAAATCATTTAAGTTCATTTCTTTTCCTCATTAATGTACACATAGCACCCCATATTGACAGAAAAACACAGAATTGTTGACATTGTTGCA
>JAAIIK010000028.1:1487962-1518870 GCA_014706435.1 Silurus glanis | reverse complement strand
TGCAACAATGTCAACAATTCTGTGTTTTTCTGTCAATATGGGGTGCTATGTGTACATTAATGAGGAAAAGAAATGAACTTAAATGATTTTAGCCAATGGCTGCAATATAACAAAGAGTGAAAAATTTAAGGGGGTCTGAATACTTTCCGTACCCACTGTATATATATATTATATATATAGATGTAGCATAGATGTAGCTGTCTGTGCAATTATATATACGTGTACTTATTTAAATAATGTCTGACCTACATCTGTAGATAAAAAAAAAAAAGAGGCTGAACAAAAATAACATCAATGGAAGAGTCGCACTGCAGCGAGACAACTATCTGAAGTATGAGAGCGTGAGAGTGACTTCACCTCTGAACTGTTCAAAGGAAACAAAGTTAAGGTTTTGCTGTAGCCTGCTCAGTGTCCTGACTCGAACCTGAGATGCTCTAGCAGGACCCTAAATGGATCATGCTCAGAAACCTTAAAAAAAAAAAGTATGAATTAAACAATTTCTCAATGAAATGTGAGCTAAGATTCGACCACAGTTATGTAAAAAGCTGAGCTACTGATAGTGAACATTTTGCAGTTTGTGCTTAAGAAGTTATTGGGTTCAGTAGGTAATCACTAGTGCGGCCTAAATGTTCAATTATTAAATTAAATTCTTATTTAAAATGGTGAATTGTGTTTCCCCACATTAACTAGATGGATACTGTATTGACACAAAAAAAGGAACTTAAGGGCTCAAAATTATAGTATAGAATTATAGCTGGAAGATGTTCCTAAGAGCTAGTAAGGGTGCCAACAATTTTGGACATGAATGTAGAGTTGTCCAAATAAAAAAAAGGTAGGGATGTGTGAAGCATAGAAAAATGACTAAACCGCTTTGTCTCATTAAGTCTCATCATGCAGTTCAATTACTTTAAATAACTGAGACTGATTAAACAGTAAAAACTATATTGAGCATCATTTATCACACCAGACACGTTATTCTCATTGGGCTGTACATTTTTGTTCTACATAAGCTGCTCAAATTTTATTCATTAGCTCATGAGCTTAACAAATGCAGGTATGAACAAATCTAAGTCAAACAACCATAAATTCCTATCTAGGAGCTTTACTAGAGAGTAAAAAAAAATTAATAAAAGATTCTACACGGCAGTGCAGGACAGGAGCGAGAAAGAAAAAAGAAACGAAGCAAGCCGCTCGCTTAATGTGCCCTTTTTAAGCAGTGTGATGGACTGCGAGTCTCAAGAATGTAATGTGGCTGTGAGTGTTAGGCCTCATCTATTCTAAACTAATCGCAGCTCTCAGACTGTGTTGATAAAATCAGGCTTTACTACAGCACTGTGGCTCACACTGGCTCTTTTACTGCAGCCGACGAGAGGCTAGCGATACAGTTATGTCATATCATAAAGAAGAGTTAGATGCCGTAAATCCCTCTTGGGTGCCTCGAGAACTCATCAGCGTGTTTAGTGAGGTGATGAATGGCCAGAATGATGGCACCAGTGAATGAAAAACAAGTGAATGTTACAGGGTGAAGGGTTTCCATTAACATCTGAGGTCTATTCAATGTCTGAAATATGTTCTATCCTAACCGAAATTCACAGATACTGTAAACTACTGGAGAGTGAGGCTCATTTTAAGCTTTAACCTTTTCAAAACATTTAAGTTCAGATCTTTTGCAAGCCTGTAATTATTTAAAGCTATGAACCTTGAACCCTTCCTTATCAGATTGATGAGGAAGTTATGTAACATCAACAGAGTATGTAGTACTTCACACTAATTTAGAAATAATTATGCCTTTCGTTTAAAAAACTGGGATAAAAAATAAATAAAAATAAAAAATAAAAACAAGTATATCCTGATTTCACCAAATTCCTTGTAGCTAAATGAGCACAAATCTCCACAAGGACACTACAAAATCTAGTGGAATATCTTCCCAGACAAGTTAATATAACAGCAAAATGTGGAATTTAAAAAGTACATGCAAATATATACACAAACCTTTGTCCATGCACTGTACTTCTTACCAGCTTATTCAGTCCAAACTGTCTTTAAGCTGCTTTTTTAAAGAAAGCAAGGTTTGGCTTGGACCAAAAACAAGAATGACCCCCAGATCAATATTTGGAGAATGTATTGAAGATACAATTGGGGTCAAATTCTATCCAAAATACTGTTGATGGATATTCAGTCAAGGCATAGCGAATTTTTGAAATGTCTATAAGTTCACACTAGAATATTCTACTCATCCATCCATCTACACACGCATCTTTCCCAACTCCAATTGGTGGTGATGCACCAGTTTTAGCCTAAAGATCTATGTACAGACATTAAGAACAAGCTTTAAAGCAGAAGCACATGAATGAATAAATGAAATGTAAATGCCTGCTAGCCATACACTTATTTATTTTGTATTTTTTTTAAATGACTCTGGACAAATACTTTAGAGTAGAATTATGCATGTTTTTACCGCGGAAGTGTCAGCATTACTAACAAAAAATAAATCATGGCAGGCAGGCAGCCACAAATAACTACATTTACCAACAAAAGCCTTAGTGCATGTCAGCAGCTGCATGTTAACAGCACAAATAATAAGCCTCTCTTTTGGTCTTGTGCATTTACTTATTATAGCCAAGCTCTCACGATGTGGATCTGTTCTGAAGGCATTGTGAGGCTTGTAAATCCAAAGGACAAAAACAAAGGTGGGGGAAGTTGACGTAGCTGATATCACAAGGAAATGCTAATTTTCTTATCCATAGCTTTTTCCTCTAAACAAATTGAATTCACATCCATTTTGCTACTCAGACTTACATTATTTAAAGGCTTTAAAACTCCCACATGGCCTCTGTTACACTTGTGTGAATTCAGTGTACTTAAACTGTTAATAATATTAGATATGTTAGTGTTTGGCATTTCCAGCCATATGTGCTTCTTCCCCAATCTGTTACTATAATGGAATGTTTTTGGAGGTGTTAGCATTACATTTTCTGTTCACTTGAAGTAGGAGAACCAAACCTGTTCTAGCATGAAAATACTTCCCCTGTGCACAAAGCCAGTTCCATTGAGATATGGTTTACTTGGGCTTTAGTGGGAGATCTTGAGTTGCCTGCTATAGAGCTTTGACCTGAATCTTATTTTACACCTTTGGAAAGAACCACTGACTGCACCCCAGGCCTCCTCACCTCACCTACATCAGTACCTGACTTTATTATTGCCCTTGTAGAGAATCTGCACAAGCACACTTCAAAATCCTCCCAAACTAGAGCAAGTTACAGCAAATAGGGACTAAATGTTGAATGGGATCGCATGCAATCTTATGTTTAGGTGTCCACATACAATATAACTATACACACCACATAATAACACACTACACAATTACACACAACAAAGTAAATCCTTCTAAACATTAAGCTGTGGAGAATTATGGGAAAGTAACTCTGTTAAACATTTAAGCTGCCTGTTCTTCAACCCCCCAAAAACTGTCCAAATTTTGCTTTCTCATTATGGTGATGTCTGGACTCCATGGAGCGGACTTCCATTTGTCGGACACACTATTATTTAGGTTGTCGAGGATACCGGACTTTTTTCACCTCAAACGTGACCTCAATCTGCCTTTCGGAAAAATTGCATTTCATGGATTCCTGTGGTTTTTTTTTTCCCCCAAGCCTATGAACCTGTTTCACTTGCACGACGTGGCGGGTAATGGTGTAGACACCCTCCAGACTTAAGGCCACTATACACCAAAACGGACGCATTTATTCATCTCAAAAGGCTAGAAAAGAAACACATATGATTCGATGCGCAACAGTGTACCAAAACAAATTCCCTTTTTTTTGTTTCACAGAAGTGCAATCATTTTCCTGCACAGATTTTTGAAGATCAGCAAGCAGCCGTTCAGAAAATGAGTTTTTTGGGTTGTTTTAATCTTCAGAAAGTCGGAGAAAGAAGAAGAAAAAAAATGTAATTGGATTTATTCCGTTTTGAAGCGGTAAAAAATATAGCCAATTCTATTAGCTCTTACAGAATCTTGAACTCTATAATAGACTAGATAAGCACTCCTCATGCTCTGATACAAACACAACATGTCTATCATCAGTCAGTTTATCTAATACTATGCTATTATAAACTTTTTTTGGATGATCAGCCTGGCTTTCTTGCATTAGACCAAACTTTTGACAAAATTTGCCACAGAGAAGCAAATGAAAAAAAAATTGTTGCATTAAGGTTTTATCCTTCATTTACACAAACTGTGTGCAGTGGCCTTCACATACAAACAAAATTGTATTCATTCATTTTTTTTTTTTTTATTTCAATATAAAACAGTATCGATGGAATAAACCACAATGGAGTGTGCTGTTACAGGAAAATAATCAATGATGGGTGGAAGCTATTTTTTGTTTGAGACCCCATTTAACACTTAGTCCCGGTCGACTAATTTTATCAGTCCACTTTCTGAGAGCCCTGATGTTTCCTGGGCTGGTCCACTGTGTGTATCATTTTGCTCGCCTGTGTGTTTGACAGATTGTACTTCCTGATTCAAAATGGTTACTACAGTAGTGTTAGTGACGTCCTCTGCAGATGTGGCAAGAATCGTTTCCAGGAATATAATTTTTTACGAATGACGATGAAAAGGAAGAAGGGACACCTATTTGTCCCGGCAGCAGCTTTAACGGGAATTGTACAAATCAATGTGAGTTAGCTAGAAAGCTAGCTGACGTGCTGTAAAGTGAGTCTAGCTTCTTCTGGATCTATTTCTGCTAATGGAGCAAAAGTAAACAGAACATTTGGCCATGTTGTGTCAGAAATGTCACAAACCCGATACTCATGTCAGCCTGTGGGCTCATGCCTATTGTATGGCTGAATCAGTGTATATAACAGTGTTGATATTCAGTATATGCGCAGTCTTGCACATGCGACATTGCGTAAATAGAAACGATAGTTACATTTATTGTTGACCGCACAATTTATTCACAAAACATGTTAGTTTGTCATATTATTAAGAAAGTGATAAAGACAAAATCATTACTATAGAAAGATTGATGACAACAATTTACTTAATATTAGTCTGAGTATTTACCACGATCTACACCCCTTGAAGGATCAAAATTGAGAATCGGTCTGATGTATAAAAAGAGCATTCAGTAACCCAGTCTTGAGTCACACTAATACATAAGTCTCATGTGCAATTTTTATTTGATCACATACAGTTCACACTGATTGATTGATTGATTGACTGATTGATCAATCGATTGGAAGTCTTCCTGAACTTAACTGATGCTTCAAAGTACATGAACTCCTTCATAAAGTATGAGGCTCTTCTCATTAAATACACAGTTATGACTGAGAAAACACAGATGATTTATATAGACACTGTATATACAGAGATAATGTTCGAGGCCAACAAAAACCAGATAAAAATGAGGATCATTAACTGTCCTGTTTGTTTCCATCGCATTGAAACATACAAAAGAAAAATTCCAGTAAAGATTTTGCTTTGGCAAAAGTAAACTACATTTATTTATTAAAAAAAAAAATTAAAACGCACACACACATACACACACACACACACACACACACACATACACACACACTCGCACACTCACACAATTAAAGACAACAGGAAGGTCGATAAGCCCTAGCTTTTAAATAATAAGTACAGAAATTGCTGCATTATGGATGTTTTGAATCGGAAACCTGAAGGCATCCTGGGTAATTAAAGCAGAGTATAAGCAGCCTTCTCTCTCTGATTTATGGTAATAGAGTGTTTGTTTATGACTCCTATAATAATGGCCTGTCTGCTTTCTTGGAATACCATTTACTGTATATGCTGTGATGCTTCATTATCACTGCTCTTTCCAGTTCTCTGAAGGTCAGATCAGTGAGTTAAGCTGGAGATGGAAGTGAAAAACCTTGAACTGGACAAAGCAGAACGCCCAATTAACATTATTAAGAAAGACAGTTCAGGTAAAACATATGTGTTTCAGGCCTAATTATTGATAAATCTAACAGAAAATGACTTGAACTTAATCTTTCAAAAAATGTTTCTTTAAATTGTGCATATTATTAAATCCTTAACTGTTAAACAAAAACCTCAGAGAATCTTAAAACCAAAAGTTAAAGTTTTGGCTTGTCCCATCCCTCTGAAGAAAAGAAAATCTCATTTTTACTGCAGTTATTTCCTTACAATTACACCATACCAAACAAAGGTCAGCCTATTTCTTTTTCCCCCCCACAGGAAAAAGTCTGGATAGTGCACAGATCTTTTGTGCAGCATGTGTTTTTAGAATAGACAGAATTTTACAGTCCATGAAGCATTTCACCATAATGCATTTCTGAAAGGGTTCCTCCTTCCCTATGAATCTGAAAAGATTCAGGCTGGGATATAGAGTCCTCACCATACCTGCTGAATACTAAAGCTTTCAGGACAAAGAATGAACCTACCAGCGGTTCCTGAGTAGTCCGCTATGTTCAACGGGTAGCCGTCCTCATCCGGGTCGACGGAGAACAATCCTACGCCAAAGGAACCATAGTGTGCGAACGAAGTGCTGTTCTCAAAGTCCTCCAGGTCAATCCTCAACTCATAATTAGCCTGAATGGTCAGTGCATGAATCCGCTTCAGACCTGAAAAACAAGTCATGTCAGACAGTGTATAAAATAACTCAAAAAAGTTTTATTAATCAGTTCTGGAATGACCACACTTTATATATAAATCGTTACATTTGTAGTCACATTTATGCCATTTGGCAGATGCTCGTATCTAGAGCTTGGAAAGTGCTTTTAAATCTTTATCAATAATAACATCCCAAAATTCCCAGGTCACGGATTAAGAATACTATCGGTCTAAAAACTCTTTTGGGGAGAACGTCATGTTGATTTCTTGTTCAATCGCTTTTCATTTGGACTCCTGTGTCTTGTCCCTAGCAGGTCTGCTTCTGAGCACCATTCGACCTCTGCAACTATATTTGCGGAGTTTGGCAGATGCTCTTATCCAAAGCGAATTACAATTATCTCATTCATACAGCTGAGCAGTATAGGTTCTGATGGTTTAGTGCCTTGCTCAAGGGCCCAGCAATTGCATCTTAGTAGTGCTGGAATTTGAACTCACAACCTTCTTTCAGAAGTCCAAGTCCAACCTTAAAAAAAGACAATATAGGATAATTTGAAGTCTGGATGCCCTGGATACACCTGACCAATATATGTTCCAGGACTTACTGTATATTAAACTAGATTGGGACTTGTCACTGTATGCTTTTATCTAGACTGATAACGTGTGCGGTTTTATACAGAAGCTTTGTCTCAGCTTCAGTTGTTAGCAGCTTGTATTGTTGCAAAGGTTAAGGATAAAGAATTGTGAAGTTCCACTTTGCTGTTAATAAAAAAAGTTTTTTTTGGAAAACGTATTAAATAAAGTTATTTGCACTCATCTTGTTTATAAAAACCCAGCACTTAAGGGCCTTGCTGGGTTTCGAACTCATGGCCTTCCAAATAGACTTTAGAGACTTTATTGTCATTGTAGTGATACAATGAAATTTGTTTGATAGCTCTCAGAGACCAGCAGCAATAAGAAAAGTAAGAATAAACAAAAGTTAATTGCAATATTCAAAAGAGTGAATCCTCTCTCTGACTGTCTTTTTTGATACACGACCATGGAGAGAACGCTCCGTCAAAACTTCACCTTCTTTTCAACAGGCATATTTTTTTCTGCATTTGTGCAGAAAATGTCAACATTTTTCATTCATCGTTTAACGTTCTCATTTAAATAAATTTAAAGATGGATATCAGAGAGACCTTGTGGATTTTCTAGCCTTTAGCTTTTAGTTTTAATAATACATAGCATCCCTGATATTGGTAGTGTTTTTTTTATTATGTGTATGTTTTTTTTATGTATGTTTGCTTTTTCATTTTTGTCATTTCTTTGAAAAAAAAACAACAACAAGGTGCTTGTATATTTTGACTCTGTTTTTCCTCTGGGCTATTACTGGTCATGTCTATATAAATCTTTGTTATTTATTACATCTTATATGTACTCTTGATTCTTGGAAAAACCCCATTCTGAATGTGCATTTATCCTGCCTAGTTGTCATGGCTGCACCTGATCCCAGATCTTGAAAGACCTTGGTGTTGGCGAGTTTTATTCTATATAAGGGGTAAATAAGAGCGTATAAAAGAAATATACATTTTTCTACGGACACTGATATTTGTTTAGTAGCTAGAATTTCAAACGTTTGGCAACGTTCCATTGCAGTCCACAAAAAAAAAAAAAAAAACTGTAGAATAAATTCAGTGCATATTTATTTTTTGTACATAATCCCACTATCTCTATCGAACTGTGCGTCTCGAAGTGTATCGTGTTTAAGTATTTTGTGTAGCATTATTAGCTTTGGCTTGCCCAATCAATTCCTGCTAAGAAATTAGGCATATTCCATTGAAATTTTAACATATTGGTATTTAAAAATCATCAGTCAACCAGGCTTATAACAACACTAATGGCCAATACAATAGGGAGAAGCCCACAATACCAAATAATAAGCTTTTAATGGTCTTAAAAACAAATCATTATTAAGAATATTATATATAAAAAAAAAAAAAAAACGCAATGCAGGAAATGTTTTATTCAAGGCACGTTAGTGTCTATAACATTATCTTTTGATGCATTATCAACTCTGAATGATGGATATTGAAGCCCAAAGTGTCTTTTTTCCAAAAAGAGAACTGTGTATGTAGCACACTTTTGTTTGGAACTGTTACTATTTAAATTTAGGTAGGTCATTTTCAGCTGTGAGTCCCAAAAGCAGGGTGCATGCTAACAGGTTAAATACATTTTTCAAGATGACCTTGTAAATGTATATCCCTTAAATTTTAGTTTAATAATACATGGTAGGGAGGGTAAGATTCACAGATTCGGTGCATCAGTATAAAGGTTAACAATGCGATGCATCGATTTAAAAGAGTGCATTGGATACAAGCTGGCATTCGTATCCTGGTGCATCGTTTTTAACATATTTGCATCAGTAAAAAATTATTTAAGCAATATTTTATATGTAGATTGATTTCCCAGTACCGCTGCTGCGATGTGAATATGACGTATCACTATGGAGACCGAGGCGTGTCCTGAGAGTCACATAGAACATAGATTAACATGGCAGAGGTAGAGCTGCATCTTCCTGGAGACAGAACAGGACAAGATTTATTTAATCTTTATTCTTTTCTTTTTTTTTATTGCACTACAAATGCCTGTGTGGGAAAGGACCATGCGCTAGAAGTCAGATGGCTCTTAAATAAATTTGTGATTTGCTCTCTGTCTGAACCAAAGAAATAAAAGCAAGCTATTTGTACAATATTTAATTACATAGCATCATATTTTTTCATTGCATCATATTGCATTAAATTAAGTGTTGAATCAAATCGTAATCGGGACACACCGCATCATAATTGGGTTGAATCATTTTGCATTGCATCATTAGCTGTTTCATATGTATCTTTAATGTATCGTATTGTTGGCTATGCATTGAGATTAGAATTTCATCGGAATCAGTTATGGAGAGGCACATCCCTAATACATGGTATCCCTGATACTGGTAGTATGATTTTTTTTTGTGTTGGTTTATGTGTGTTTTATTTTTAATTTTTCTAATGATTTTTGTTGTTTTCTTGTTGTTTTCTGTTTTTTTCAGAAATCTGTCATTATTTGGTTATCTGACACACCTGATGCAGCTCATCAAGGGCTTGAGAATGAGAAGGGCTCAAGCCAGGATTGATTCTTATATGACAAATAGTTTGTTGTTGAGATGTTTGAACTGTATGTACTATTTAATATATATAATTTGATCATTCTCCCCAGCAACTTAAAATTGAAAAGTTTTTAAAAGTGTTCAAACTTTCACATTTTTGTCAAACAGGACCATGTCAATCCACCATAACAAAGTTGATGACCCATATAAAAGCACCAAATGCCCTTTGGTTCTCCTCAGACCTATTAGTGACCTATTCAGTTAGGATGAACAAAGCAAGGCAGCGCTCCAAAGAACTTGAGTCAGCTCTTGAGATCAATACCTCAACTCCATCTGCAGTAAGTTTTTAATCCTAATATTCCTCACCCTGGTTTCACAGACGAATGCATTCTATCTGCAGGAGTCCAGGATTTGCTAACTGCAGAGCTTCTTACTCCAAAAACAACACATTGTGCACAGGGGATGCTAGAGAAATGCCCAGAAGAACCCAGTAATCATTAGCATAAAATTGCGGAATTAATAACAAGATTGCCTTTAAGGGGAGAGGGGATTTCTGAATCTCTCTCTGAAGTTAATACTTTCACACCGTCTTGCAGCACGTCTCGCCGGCCGATTCACACCGGAGGAGATGCCGGATCGATTTCAAATTAACTCAAACGCGAACAGAAACAGCAATGGAAAGGGGGTTAATAAAATGAGGTTCCAAATGGGTGAAGACATCGAGGCAATGATTTTTTTTTTATATGCTTTACAGTCCTGTGAGAGTGAAAGAAACCTGAAACTGTGTCTAAATAATGAGACGGATATACTGAGTATTATCATGACGAGGATAAATGCGGAAAGGCGTGACCTGTGGCCGAGCATATCTATGCAACTTATCAAGCATAAACCCCACCCTAATGATTTCCTTGCCGAGTAAATGAACGCTTTGTTCATGGCGGATCACTGCTTCAGTGCAGTGATGCAATAATGTGCCCTCAGGGCCATTTCAAAGCAGAGATTACTGTTACATCTGAATCATCATCTGGTCTAATGGCCTAGTTTATATCACTATTACTATTACTATTACTGTCTGGTCCTCTGTCACTTACTAATCATGTTGTCAGTGCATGGTAGGCAATTATCACACATTTACAATCTTCAGCCGTTTACAGATATACTGGGAGTGTTGGCATGCCAAATGCTACTAATGGACCAGAAAACTGAACTAAAAAATTGAATCTTTCATGGCAATGAAGTTTATACTACTGTGATTCGTCAGAAGGTTTGGATTCATTTTATATAACAGCAGCTTTTGCTACATTTTAGCTGTATTTCCAATGAATCAGAAGGTGGTAGGTACTCAGTTGGTAAGGCACTGGACGATGGATGGAAGGTTCTAAGTTTAAGCCCCAGCACCACCAAGTGGCCCCTCCTGGGCCCTTGAGCAAGACAAAATTCTTGGTGTAACTCCAAAATTTGTAGGTTTAATTCCAACAAATAGGGAGGCGGAGTGGTTAGGGCATTGGACTCTGGATCCACTGGTCGCAATTTCAAATCCCAGCACCACCAAGGTACTCTTTGTATCTTAAGCAACTATGAACACCCTTGATTAAGGGTGTCTACAAACTTTTAATACAAGTTATTCGATGAAGCCAAATATTTATGTTCATATAGTGGACTTTTTTGTTAAGAGATATGTAGATAAACTTTATGGAAGGAGTCTCCATAAAGTTAAGCTCATACACAGCCTAATGTTGTCTGAGTGGTTTACAATTTTCATACTGGACTGCAGGAAGAAAACTAAGAGCCCAATAGGAACAAGTTCACTGTGCAGTAACTCTTCTTTGAGTTGAAATATCATCACACAATCCTGTCATCATTTTCCATTTACAGCATACCATCACATGTTATTACCTAAATGTGTGTCTGTGCTGAACAGCAATCTAGAAACATTCTCTAAAAAGACACGTTCTTCAAAACCTTACCAAACACAATCAATGCCAGTTTTCAACTAGGTATTTAAGCACGTACTGAGTTTCTGAGCTGGATGTAGTACATTCGTGAAAACACATATCTTTTGATGCCCTCTCAGCAGCCCCTGATTTATTTCCTGATGCCTCTAAGCACTGATTCATTTCTATCTACGCTCTTTCTTTTCCTTATTCACTATAGAATACCCATCACAATCTAAACACAACCTTGAAACCTTTAATATTCTTTGTTTTGTCAAGTTTATGGACTAAAAACTCTTCTGAGTTCCTATCCTATTCTTGCTAAATAGAACTAGTTTATATATAATCTGACCTTGAGTTAAGCCTTGTGACAATTACTATAGAAACATACTACTTGCTCTGTCTGGCTAAGTTGATGTAAGTTATATGATAGAAAATATTTTTACACAGCATCATAACACCTAGACATATTACACCAAACTTTTTAAACAATAAGTATCCAATCAGGCAATGATTATGCAGTTAAGCTCTCACCTGTACATTCTGTATCATTTTTGTATACTTCTAAAAACTGTATATAATTGTAAATTCGTAGCATATCACAGATTCTATTCTATATATCTGTATACCATCTGTATTTACACTGTGTGTAACTCTTGTACTGTTGTACATACAATGTACAAATCTCATATATAATCTAATATACACAATGTATCTTGTATATACTGTACACTTTATATATTTCATGTTTCTCTACATATTTTCTTACACACACCTTGCACATACTCAAATTTTATTTTCACCTGTAGATCTTATATACATAGGTAGTCTTATAAGTACTTGCTTAAGAGCTTCTGCACATTTTTGTGCCTATAGCCTTTGTATTTATTAGTTGTACATATATTTACAGATTTATCTGCAATTGTCAGTTTGCACAATGCTGGTAGATGCGAAACATTTGGTTGATGTGTACCTCACATCATGATGTGTACCTCTGTCTGTCTGTCTGTCTGTGTATCTACAGTGTAACATATAATATCAGGCAAAATATCTCAAGAGCTTTGCTTTGATGTTCCCATCAAACATAGAATGGGGAAAATAAAATCTCAGTGGCTTGTAGCCTGGCTGATGGTGTCAGTTTGGCTGGTTTGAGTTCTCGCAAGTGCTGACGTCCTGGAGTCTAGAGTTTTCATAAAATAATGCCAAATAAATCTCGAAAAAACACATTCAGTGAGCGACAGCCATGTGGGTGGAAACACTTGATGAATGAGATGAGTGAGTTAAAAGGAGAACAGATAGATTGGTGACCAACCAGATGGGCTTGTGCTGGCAGAAAAGCCATGTTAATAAAAAAAAAACACTCGTTACCGGATGAACAGAAAAGCATCACAGAAAGCATTGCAGACACAATACCTAAAGCCTTGAAGCAGGTGAGCTAAAACAGCAGACATAGAATGATGCAAAAAGAAACAAACAAACAAAAAAACTGTTTGTGTGTGGAGGGATTGCAGGCTGAAAGACATTCGTTAAAGATATCTGAGAAAAATAACAAGACTGGTCCAAACTGACAGGAAGTCTGTAGTAACTGAAAAAAAACACTCTATACATTGGGTTGCACTCCTGTCTGCGAAGAACAAGTATCTAATATTACAAAGGTCATACAATCTTTCAAACTGTCCTGCTAAAAAAAGAAACAATAGAATTTGCTATAGTATACAGAATCTGCAATTTTTTATAATAGGACTTGTATTGGTTTTAAACAGAATTGGTAATTGTAATTTGTTTTTTCTATTCTTAATTTGTGGCTCTTAGTTGCATGCTCTGTCTAGTAGTTACTATTATAATCCAACAGAACAACTTTTGCAACTTCCAATGTAGATCACATGTTGGTAGTTACTTGGTAGTTACTAGACACCAATCGGGACCATTAGAATGTCATTAGAATCCTGAATTCAGAACATTTAAAAAAACTTTAGTTTGATTATAATGATTTAATGGTACACAAACTTCTAAAGGAAACCACTGGGTAATAGTTTTAATAGTAGATAGTTGGTTTTATTGGTATTTGTAAAGGAAATCATTCGAATGTTTGTGTTTTTTCTGCCACATGATGAGTTATAGATAAATCATAGTTTAAGTAGTGAACGATTTCTAGTGACAGCTGGAAAAAAAAATGTTTTTCCAACAACAAAACCTGTTTAAATGTTTAACTTGGACTAAACTATGCTAAATCTAGCTAACAAACCATCAGATCGAAGCTTTTTTTTTTTTTTTGCTTTCGTTTTTTAATCCAGGCTAAGCCGAATGTTTGCTGCAGCTCCCTGTTGACAGTGTCATATATTCTCACATCTCCTTAGTTTCCCTCAGTTTACCCCTTGTCAGCCATGAAGAAGCCACGCATTCTGCCACACTAAAGAGGTGACTGACAGGCAGGTTATTTCCCACTCGTCTTCTGTGTGCGAGAACAAAAAAGAAAAGTTTGTATGGAAACTACGAAACTCGTATAGCTGCTGAATTTAAGGGCGGATTCTGAAGTCGTGATGTGATTTTTAGAACCCAGCTTTTGCCTAATTTAATAACTGAAGCTTACAGTAAGCCAAGTGAAGTACACTAAGAATAAACAAGACACCTTATTAAAGTTCAGCAGCCCCTCTTTTTTTTTTCTCCACAAAAACCTCTGAACATGACGGGAAAAGCGGTGGGTTGACGTGAAACAACATCGATATATTGTATCCCAGTAATGGAGTGCTTTTACACGTAAAATTCCAACCAGGTCCTATGTAAATGTACAAAATATATATATATATATATATATATATATATATATATATATATATATATATATATATATATATATATATAAAAAAAAGTCAATTAAAAAAGTATATTCAATATTAAAACTAAATACAAGGATTTTTAACATCAAATCAGTTTATAATGATATATTTAAATTAAGATTTTTACATAAAAAAAAAAATCATGATATGATCATCATAATCAATCGTCTTTACAAAAAAGTATAGTGACAGTTTATCCTAATATCATATTATATTGTCATACAGTATCACACAGTTGAATGGGGAAAAACGAGTAAGTACAGAAGTTTAAAGTGACTGTCTATCCATTTTTTTCATTGCCCAAGAGCTTACAGTCACACCCCTTGAGTTTTATGTAAGATGTCTGAAATTCGCGAGTGACGTAGTTAAAAAGCTGGAACAAAGCCTTCCCCTTCAGTGAATCGATGATTTAGCCATTTTGATTTTGCTTAAGCTAAAGGTGTCATTTTTAGGTGGCTCATATATAAACTTTCTTTCGGCTTCTCCAATTAGGGGTCATCCGCATGTTTGATTTGGCACATGTTTTTACGCTGGATGCCCTTCCTAACACAACCCTCCCCATTTATCCGGGCTTGGGACCGGCACTAAGAGTGGCTGGGGTTGGCTCCCTGACTGGGGATCGAACCCGGGGAGGGGTTGGGGGGGGTCATTTATTCTAACCCCTAAATGTTAAACATCGTTGAATGATTTTTGCAAGATTTTTCAAAGATTTTTGCACAATTACAGCCCATAAATAAATGAAGCAGTCACACCTATTATAAAAACGAATCAATTATGTAAGACCTGTAAGTCTTGTTCCGTGCCCTACTGAATTCTGTTGATATGCTCTACATTATGTGTGAGTGTTCATAAACAAAGCTGTTCTTTTTCAATAAGAAGCATGTCGATGTCTTTGCAGCGGAGCGTCGTGACTCTTTCTATTCACACCATGAGACCAAACTGGGTCATTAATTTTTAATCACAGTTCTCCGTCGGCATGCCAGGAGACTGCCTGGTACTCATGGGAGAGCTTTCGGGGAAACTGGTCTCATGTGTGCACAGATGTTCTTCTCAATGTGTTTTACAAGAGAGGAGAAGAGGAAGGAGACGGAGTCTTGGTATATAAATATACACACAGCTACCAAACACACGCACTGATACGACACGCCGTCACTCACATGTCAATTCGGCACACACCTCCTCGAGCAATGACGCATCAAACACACACCCAGCGCTCTTCTGCTTTGATATTGGGTTTCCTTATAACTGAGTGACAGCTCTTTCTAAATCAATCCTTTTTTTTTTTTTGCCATAACACACTTGTACTTACCCAAACATACACACACGCACACGCACACACACACACACAGCCACTTTTAGCTGTCTATTTCACCACATTTCCCTCCACATTCTTCAATATTTGAAAATAGTTCAACTCATGCGTTGAAAATTGTTTGCTGCCGTGTGTGTGACTACATGCAAATCAGGAGGCTGATGTTTTAATTACGTCGCCTATCAGCTGTCTTTTTTTTTCAAGCTCGACGGAAACAACAAAAATGTCTCTGCTTCAGTGGCTTTCTGAGGAATCAAGTGCAATAGCTGCCCTGTCACTGTGTCACCCTTTCGGGACTGAGCATAATTCCATCCATGGGCATCCAAGACACAAGTCTCAGAGGCTATGAGTTTAAAGAGAAAGTTTTAAGAACATATGGTGGGCAAACAAATCTTCGACTCTGTGAGCCGAGACAGAAATCTGGGATTAAAAAAAAACAAAGGCTAAATAGAACAGTGATCTGTAGAAGTTTCGATCCCATTTGGGTCCAGAGATGCAAAGTTTGAATCTGATGAAATTCTGTTATGTAGTGAGCAGAGGGTCAGCAAAAAAAGCTGAACTCGGCAAGACAAAAGATGAAAACAATTTTTCTGTTTTTTTTTTTTTTCCGTTTACAGAAAGCAGACTGAATTGCTACTCGATGGACTCTGTAAAATGGGTAAAACTGTGAAGCCTTGCTCGATTCTACATTCTTACTTCACATCATTGCTTCATTATTATCTTGCATTGTACAGCATGTTCACTTCATTTGTGTTTGTTTAGGTTTGTTAGGTCTCTTCCTTCTACCTTTAAGTCGTTTAATGAATGTTCTAATTGTGTTGAAATCTCAAATCTCTGGCCTTCTGAGTTACGGGCATGCCATGAACAAAGCAAAACTAAATATGATCCTAAAACAGTTGGTAAGATTCAGTATTTTTCATACTACAAGTACAATGTTGTACTCTATGGTTTTAGTCTGTATGGATTTTCTGCACAGCTTTTCTAATGACATCAGCTACCCAGAAGAACCCAGAAACTCGGACCAAATAAGCTGCAATGGAGTTTTCTTATGCTGTCTGTTCTTTCCCTTTAAACACACACTATATCACAATCACAACCTCCGGACTCACACACTTGAACTGAGGAAGGACTCTGAGAAAGGGTAGCATCCGTCTTCCTGTTATTCTGCTTGCATTGCTTTTTTCTGCTACTCAGCCTTTAGGCGATTCTTAGCTGAACTTTTTTCTCATCGGTTTTATCTCATTCTTTGCCTTGACTAGCGTAGGCTTTAGTTTGTTTACAAGTTGTGTTTGTGTGTTTATGCTTTGGTTATTTGAATAGTGATCTGAAATTTAAATCATCAGTGTTCAGGGTTTGTTAAAAGCCTCTGATTAAGATTCACTGCGGTATCAAGCTGATTCCTTGACTGGGGTGTCATTAAGCGCTTTAAAAATTAAGCTTCCTGTTTAAAAAAAAATGTATGAAAATGAAAAATGAATATGAAAAAACTTATTTAAACCCTGAAAAAAAAATTGCATTTATTTTTTGCTGATCATGACTGCATTTTGCTCTTAAATTAGTAACACTGATTTTTAGCAATGAAATGTAGCAAATACACAAAAAGTGCTCACTTACATTAATGGCATGAGGACATCAAGGACTAAAATTAATCTAAAACTGGAGTTTTAAATATTACAAATGTAATTTCAATCTATATGTAAAAAAAAACAACATAAGTCAAAATCGAGAGAGAAAGAAAATGAAAGGTGTTATTTGCTTGTCATACTGTATGTACCCTACAGTACAGTAAAGTTCTTTCTTCCCATATACCAGTGATGGAAAGCTGGGGTCAGACATGATACAGTGACCCTGGAGCACAGCGGTTTAAGAGCCTTGCTCAAGGGCCCAAAAGTAGCAGCTTAGTGATACAGGGTCTTGAGCCCCTGACCTTCCAAGCAGTAACTCTGAGTCCTAACCAATCAGCTACCACATCCCCAGAGAGAAAGACAGAGAGAGCGAGCAAAAAAAAAAAACTAACGAATGAACTAGCAAGCAAACGAACAAACAAACAAACTTATTTTATTTTACGTCGGCTCTTGGTGAATATTCCAAACATTTTATTGAACTGAAAGTGTTTAGTATAGTGTGTTTAACAAAAATCTACACTTTTCAGCCCCTAAAACAGATGGAAAATCATGTTTCACAAGTAAAATGGGTTCACACAGTAATGAGAAATTTATCGAATTTTGCAGCATTTTACAGTTACAGCATTGGGCAGACTCAATTATCCAGGTGAGTTTTTTCCTCATTTATACAACTGAACAGCTATGGGGTTAAGAGCCTTGCACAGGGGCGCCAGAGGTGGCAGATTGACATGGCTGAGATTTGATCTTACAACCTTTAAATCCAAAGTCCAATGCCTTACCCACTAAGCTACACCTATAGTATTTGTAATTTTACTTGTAGAAAAGTACAGGTAAAAGGCTGGACGAAGCAAATAAAAACAAGAATGAATTCAAAGTAAAAATAGGTGCATAAGCTTCACACTGAGGCAGGACATACTCTATAGCTGAAGTGTGAACAGTGTTTAGACAGTCGTGTAAGCTTTCACTTCATTTACACTTCACTGTCTCCACGGAAAAACTTTGTAGAAGTTGACAGACATTTTTTTTTTACGTAATTGCAGGCACTGTGAAGTCAAAACGTGATGATGCCAATGCTATTAAAGTACATGTACATATATATCAGTGTTTAATAATTGAAGGAATTTGGAGTGAGGATGTGGAGATCTGTGGTCATTCAGCCATAAGGGTGTTAGTAAAGTCAGGTACTGATGTAGGTGAGGTGAGGAAACCTGGGGTGCAGTCAGCATTTCAGTTCATCCCAAAGGTGTTCAGTAGGGTCTCTATATAAAAGCTCTATAGCAGGCCACTCAAGATCTTCCACTCCATCCCATGTAATCCATATATTCATGGAGCTGGCTTTGTACAGTTTTGAATCTCTTAACTGAAAAGGAATATTTAATGAAGATTTACCGATTTCTTTATCTTCAATAGTCCAGTTTGTGTACAGTGAGTTGGGAAGAGTGGCTGGAGTGATTTCTGATAGAAGAGTATCTGCGAGAGTGAAAGGGAAAGTTTATAGGACTGTGGTGAGACCTGCGATGTTGTATAGTTTAGAGACAGTGGCATTGACAGAAAGACAGGAGGTGGAGCTGGAGGTAGCAGAGCTGAAGATGCTGCGATTTTCATTGGAAGTGACGACGATGGACAGGATTAGAAATTACGAGTTTATTTGCAGGTAAGACGCTTTAGAAACAAGGTGAGAGAGAGTGGAAGTCCAGTTCGTGCCAATGATCGATTCAGATTCCCGTTACTTAATGACAGGTTCTGTTTTCCAAAGTTCTGTGCATGCAAAAGTTATATTTGGTACTATAATCCGTCCTTGCAGCTCGAGCCATTCTTTTTTTTCTTTCAATGGGGTGTTTCCACCCACATAACTGTTGTTTTTTTGTGCCATTCTGCATAAACCTCTCGTGACTGTTGAGTGTAAATATTCCAGAAGATCAGCGGTTTCTAAAATACTAAAAGCAGCCCATCTGGTAGCAACAACCAAGCCATGATCAAAGTCACCATGCAAGATCACACTATTTCCTCATTCTAATGTTAGATGTGACCATTACCTAAAGCTCTGCATCCAGCTGATTCTGATGAAGTGGTCTTTGAAATGATCTTTCTTAAAGGCTACTGCAGGAGCAAGGAAGAACCGGAGCATCCAGAAAAAAAATTGCTCCAATTATACCTTTAAATGCTGAAATGGAGAGCAAACAGTTACCTTTTAGACAGAGCTCATATCTCACGGTAACACACTCTGGATGTGGAGCCGTCAAACTAAAAATAGGTGCGTAAGCTTCTCACTAAGGCATGATATTTATTCAAAGTGCGAACAGCGTTTAGTAGGTAGTGAAGCTTTCACTTAATTTACACCTCACTTTATCAGCGCAAAATATTGTTGGAATCGACACTTTATTTTTTTCCCAACGTATATTTGCAAGCACCGTGGAGATTTTGGCAAAAAAGGTTCTAGTTAACCCTTGTAAAGCCTGTAATTATGCCAATGACATGAAAGTTCACATCTTATACAGGGTTTATTTGCAATTATTTGGTTTAGAGTGTTACTTTAAAATTGCTAATAGGTTTACAGTTAGCAATTCAATTCAATTTTCTTTTCTTCTTTTCATTTTTGGATGGATTGTAAACCAGTGCTCCAATGAGGTTTTGCAGGTTGATATATTCACAGTTTGATTTTTAAAATGGAAGTCAGTTGTGTCTTAAACAACATGTCCACAGCTTTCAAAACAACCAGGTTGAAACCAGGTTGAAAGTCTGAGTGTCACGTCAGTGCAGGAATCAAAAGTCCATCTACACTTCCCAGAATGCAGCATGGTCTATGAAACATGGCGACACCCTCCCCTGATAATTAAGCACACACACACCTGGGCTCAATCACAATCATCGCTATGCTCAAAGAATAAAAAAAGACTCCTGTCATGCATGCTTTGTTCAATTGAATAATTTAGTATTTATTTGTATAGAACTTTCAACAATGGGCATTGTCTCAGAGCAGCTTTACAGAAATAAAGTGGTATAAAAGAGAAATTTTGTGCCTATAAGTTTCTTCCTTATAATTGTAAGTTTATCGCAAACTTTTCAGTCAAATTATTTGAATTGCCTAGGCTTTTGGGAGTTGAATAAGAAGGAAAAAGCAAAATGAACTGAGCAAAACCTGGAAAATGCACTAATAATTAGGGCTGCTGCTATCGATTATTTTAGTAATTGAGTATTCTAAAGAATATTCCATCGATTAATAAAATAAAAAGTTACTTTTTCTTTATTAAAGAGCAATAATAAATAAGAGAGAGAAAATAAGACGTGTCTCTTAAATGAACAAGTCATTTGTTTTTCTTTTTAGAAATATTTTTATTACTGTAATTGTATAAAAGAATATTGATGAAATCTAAACACAGTTAGTGCATTTAATAGCCATATTACATCAAAATACAAATACAGCAGTGTAGAGTAGGTTATGGGAAAATATTCGTTCAATGAAACGTATAATTATTCTCACTCGTGTATTTATTGATTATATCTCGCACGGTATCGCGATTGTTACAATTTTCCACGTACTAAATCCTGTATTTATCGCCAGCTTTAAAAACGTGCTCCACTATATATAAAATAAAATATAAAATGATTCATATAAATGTCAAATGACTTTAGAAACGGTAAACGCACTGTATGGAGTTTTGTTTTAGTTTGAAATTATTCTAAACTTTGGAACCTTTCTGTCGTTTTTCTTTGGCCTGAATCATCTGCTCTCCCCTCGCTGTTTTCTCCCCGTTCCTCCTTTTTTCATTCTTCAGCGTCTTCTGTGTTACCTGTCCAGAGCACTCCAGAGTTAAGCAGGCGGTGTGTCAGTAATACTGGTCCATGGGAAACACAGTGCTCAGTGTTTAGTTAAATGCACGAAACAAATTTTTGTCATCTAATTACTTAAGTTACTTGAGGAATCGTTATTAATAATGTACGTTTATTACATTTTGCTGACAACATTATCCAGGGTGACTTACAGAGGTACATTTTAGATCGATCTTATTTATTCCACTGAGCAAGTGAGGGTTAAGAGCCTTGCTCAAGGGCCCCAAGAGTGACAGTCTAGAGGTGCTGTGATTTAAACTCACGACTGGTAATTAATATCAGATCATATTTAAACCGAAGGCCATTAAAGAAGCACAGTCTGATATTGCATTATCCATGTGAGAAACTAAAATTGAGAATGTAAAAAAACATCATGTTGATCAAATAGTCTATAATTTAGCAAATACAGAGCAATTCACAGTAACGTAATGTATAAACTTTACATAAAATATGTACATATGTAGCAGTGGGTGCGTGGACGAGCTTCGGTTTACGAGGAGGGCGGAGCTGGACACGCTCTGTTTTAGTGTCAGGCTACACCAATAAAAGGTAGAGAGACAAGAGCTAAAATTGGGCTTTAAAACACCAAAGAATGCAGGAAAAAAAACACGTGCTCAAACACCTAAACTTTGCTGACCGCTGGTGTGAGTTAGGCATCTAAAAAGGCAGGAGTTGCATACATCCGGAAACTTCCAAATTTATTTATATATTTAATTTTTCCTTTTTTGTATCGCTATCGAAATCTTAAGATCGAAAAATCGTAAGTCGAACCATATATCACCTGTATATTCGTCACATATTGATAATCCATATTGTGCTAAAAATATTCAACAGTGTTCAGTGTTAAGGATATCGCATCGGAATACCAAAACCTCATTTCTAATAAGCTCTTCCAATCTGCACTACTCCATCGGGGAATGCAGGTGTGTATTGCCCAAGCCAGGATGCCTGTAGGGTGCATATTAGCTACGCAGTTGTTGTTAAGCAACACACTAGCCAGGGAACGAGAGCACACTATAGTCTGTACAAAAGCAAACAAGAACATAAAAGCGCAAACATTCCCCAAGGCAAACTTGTGGACACTTGTGCTTCACGCTGGCCGCGATGTTCAATGTTCGAGCATTTATGATGCAGCGTCTTGTGTTTGATTCCCTCTGCAGGTGTGTGTCGGAATCCAGCTGTCAAAGGCCAAAGCATGTAGAGAACATTTAAGCACCTCAGACTCCTCGGATTGATTTTTTTTCCTGGAAATTACTGGCAATTATCTGGGAAGGGTGAGTAGAATCCAGGAGTGCAACTTATGAGAGGATTAATGCATCAGTTGATCGAGCGAGACTACGACAAGCTGTTTGGAAAATTCCTCTACTGCTGTAGATTCATCCTAAATAGGCTTACACATAAATTCCACCAAATGCAGTGTACTGTAAATTAGATTTATAACAGGAAATGCTTTAAGTTTGATGCTGCAAATGTTTAATGATTTACATACGTCATCTTTTCTACATTAGAAGTAGCCACCCCACCCTTCTGTGGAACAACAGAAAGCTCTGTGTCTTAGATGGTAAAAATATTCCCAGTGCGTCTTAACACATCGTGGCAAAATAAATAAATAAATAAAATGTCACGCATGGTGCCTCATACAATTGGGTGTGAAATATTAAAGGGGTCATTCAGTTGCTGGCTGCGGCATTTTCCGAAAGTAAACAATAGTAAAGTGCCATAACGTGAAACTTCAAAAAATGAGCTTACACACACATATACACAGGGGGCTGAAAGAGAAAAGAAGAGAGTAGAATGGCTGAAGGGGGAAAAAAAGCGAGAGGAAAAAGAGCAGTAAACACGCCTGTCAGCAGAATGAGTCCCATACAAGAAAATCTCAATTGGATTTCGGGAGCTCGGTGCAGAAACAGGAGGGAACGAGGGAGCAAAACCAAATAAAGCATGAGAGCAGAGGGAGAGCAGAGGGTGAGCAGAGGGAGAGCAAGCTCTGGCACGAGAGATCACATACAGTTTTTTGGTGAGGCAGGGCTTCAAACCGCACCACTGTGCCCCAATCTGCCACGTCCCAAGATCCAAAAACCCAAACCGGCCTCAGCAGAGCCAATTTGGAACGTGATGCTTATGTAAGAAACCAATATAGTATTACCATACAATATAATATAACACACAGCCAGTAGTAAAGGCGGAACGTGCACCATTGTGGCCTCCTGTGGCACCGCAGCTCATTTCGATGCTATTAAGATGCTGAGTGTCTTAACCGAAGCTCTCTGTAGCATAATGAATCAGCAGGCAGAAGAGAAGCAGCCCAGAGGGGACGATATCTTTTTAGCCCGCTTTTTTTTTTTTTTTAAATGCACGCTTTCGTTCAGGGAGGCCTCATGAACCATGGCTAAGCTCAGAAAAATCAGCAGGGCTACAGGGCAGGAGGGAAGAAATAAGATACAAAAGCATTATATGAGGACACAAAGACGACGGGAGAACGAGAATGAGACAGTGAACGGTAAAGCATTGTCGTAGTAAATGTGCTGGAAAGGCACTGAAACAGCTTCATTAGGTCCAAAGCCAAAAATGGCTAGTAATGATGGAAATCTCTCAAAATAAAAAAATAAGGACAGGGCAGATGGTAAAACAGATTTGGAGAAACAAAACTGATCTAAGGGTGGCACCGGGTCGCAATGTGTAGCATTACTGCCTCAGAGCTCTGCAAATTATTTCTAATTTTTGCAACTTCTCCATATCTTCACATCCTGTCCTTCTTCCTATTGTCCAAATACATGACAAAATGTGGACTGGCTATGCAAAATTTTCCAGAAGTGTGAATAAGCGTGCGAATCAGTGCGTACATGGTTCCACGACAATTGCCTGGTATTCCATCTAGGAAGAATTCTCATGGCTTCCAACCAGGATTCCCGAGATGGTACAAGTACCAGAACCCTGACCAAGAGGTTCCTAAAAAAACAACCTCTAATAATAGCTGCACTTTTTCCACAGTCGAGTCCTCCCACCTTCATAGTCGTTGTTGGTCCGCGAAATCCCAAACCTTGCACAATGCAATCAATCTCCACTCCATGTGTCCTCAGATGGCTGCTTTGAAAGGAAATGAAAAGTAAAGAGGAGGTAGATAACACTGAAATGAAAGAAATGGTCAAATGAAATCGGGAAAGAATTTCGAGTCTCCTGGTAGTGGAAGTTATTCAGCCTAAAGTGAAAGGCTAGATTTGTGAGGACATTCGCAAATCTATACACCATAATTGGGTTTCAAGCTAATTCCACAATGAATTCCTTCTCCTGAACGTTGTTGCTTAATTTCCCCTGGGAGGGTTTATTTATTATAGGATTATGTTGAGCATCTGCAATACAAGTTTCTGTAAATTACTAAGAGAAATGATGCATTAGAACAAGTTTGTGAAGGTATACTTTGGTCATGAATTGACGAGCTGCTGTTATAGAAACTCAATCAATACCTTCTGCCCAATCAGAATAAAGAATTAGAATGTTTCATGATATAAGGAACAATACTACAGAAAATAGTGAGAGTGGTTTCCAAAACAGCTCTCCCACCAACCTCCTTAATCAGACTTTTCTCTCCAGCATTGGAGATTTTAACTTTAGAACCATTTCAGAAGGTGAAACACTACAGCTCCTTTCTCTCATTCAAAGCTCCACAGAGGTGATGACTCAGTCTTCGGACCTCTCACACTGTCACTGGGTTTATCAGACAAGCAAAGGCTGTTTCTTTGAGATTGCCGATTTAAGGAGGTCTAGCTTTGATGACTCAGGGTTGGGCTGGATTTCAGGAGTGCTTCCACCATAAACACCATTAATAACCTTGCTCGGAAAAATACTTCAGGAGATACTGGTTTAATAAAATGTGTTTTCAAGCTTGTACACTTCGAATAAGAAAAAAAAGACCTAACACCCTGAAGTTTTCTATCTTGGGTTCCCTCTTATTAAAGATTTTGAATAGAAACCCTTGAAAAGTACAAATCCTTTAAGTAGAAAAGTACAAAGTACAAAACTTGTGGAACTCTTGTTCGGCTTGATGCTACAGTAGATCCTTTAAGAAACCTACAAAATATTGTTCTCTTTCGGAAATAGTTCTAAGTAATAAACCTTTGTGGCAGAGAAATTTCAAAAGGCAGAGAAATTCCTGAGCCAGCAGGGGCCCTCACGAATTTCACTTTCATTATGTATCAGACAGTTACACGTGGCCCCCTTGTATTGTGAAAACAATAGAAACCACATAACTAAACCGAGAATTGAACATAGCTAATGTCAGACAATCAAAAGAAACTGCAAATCACTAAGCATTCATATCATTTATTGCAGAAATATGCAAAAAGAAAACAAAAAATGAGAAACAGATTTGAAACCACATGTATCAAATTAATGCTAATTAATTTTGTTTTATAATGAACTAGCTAGTATCTAGAGCAGAGATGCCCAAACTAGGGCCTGCGGGCCAAAGTTGGCTCGTGGTGACCTTTGCCAACTCAAACATAAGAAAGGATATTGGTGACCTGCCCGTTCTAATTTAACATTTAATATAGCAATTAAAATTTCTCTTTTAAGGTGAAAAGAATCTAAATTGAAGTTAATTTTGACAAACAATTTTTGAAAAATAAACATCAGTATCAATTAAGGTCACTGATATTATAGGCATTTAGCTCTATTATTGTATACAGTATTATAGCTTAAATAGCTGTATTAGCCCTAAACTCTATTGTACTACAAATGACATTTTTTTCTATAATGTTATTGTACTATCCATTTCATTGAACTGGAAAACTTTAAAATTGTTTGTTTGTTTATTCATTGATTAATTTATGTAATAAATATAATAAAACCATTAATGAGCAAAACCATGGCAACTTTTAGTATAATACAGTTTGGCATAATGAAATATTTACTTTCGGCCCAAGCCATTGGTCAAGTTTGCTTTTTGGTCCTTCATTGAAAAATGTTTGGAAAGTTTGAATCTAGAGTAAAAAGTGTCAGGCTAGTGGCTTATTTACTTTACACATAATAGTGATTGAAACATCATTGTTTGAATCGAATCTAATCTAATTAACATCTTAAAATGTCCTGCACAGGGCCTTGACCCCCCCCAACCCCACTAAACACTTAATGGGAAGAACTGGAAAGCTTACTGAAAACTCAAAACTCTTCACCTAACAATAGTACCTGGCCTCAATAATGCTCTTGAAGCTGAATGATTACATATCCCCACAGCTATGCTCCAAAATGTAGTGGGGAGCTTTCCCATAAGCGTGGGAAATATAGCAGACAGGGCTAATTCTGGACAGGGACGTTCAAAAAAGCAAATATGAGCCTTATGCCATTTAATGTTTGTAATTTTAAAACAATGTACACAAGGAAAAGTTTGATTTGGCTTAGAATATGTAAGTAAAGTAAAGTCTGTTCTAACGCTGACTACATTCTCAAATCCCAAAATCTTCCGATAGCACCTGAAGAATAAACACTAGACCATTAGGCTAGAAGATGAAACTCTGGTAAATCATTTTTTTCCACTGATTGTGATTGCCTGAGTTAATTCTGAATAATTCTGAAAATAACTGAAGGTTCCTCTCCAACCTTGAAAAACCATGTCTTCAAGATGCCTGCTTTGTGCATTGTCAGGGCAAAACAGGTTTGGGCCTCATAGACCTTTCACAAAGACATTCTATCATATGCATATGTTTGCAAGGGTGCTTGGGTAAGTAAACAAGAAAATTTGCTATTGATGTGCACCTGAGTTTTGCGAAAGCACTCAAGGTAAGAGTGGGAGTAGGAATATTTTTCTAAAATACAATGATTCATTTCAAAACTACTAAGAAAATATGAAGTTTTTTTATATTTCTTTGACAAAAACAATTGTGAATAGACATGATGGTGCACAACAAAGAGACGTCTTAGCATGATAATTCAAGCCTCTTCCTTTGGTTAAATAAACATACATTATTATTTATATCTCTAGTATAATGAATTGCCTCATTGCTAATGAGCTGCTACAAAGATTTGCGTATTCACAGAAAGTGCCAGCAAGTTTCCACATGTTATAAAAGCTCCTTGATTTATTTTGTCAGAGACGCGACGTTTGTGTTTGTCTCTTTCTCCTTCTCTGTCTTTGCTGAAGGCCGTGAAGCTTCTCTCTCTCTTTTCTCCCCACCTCCCTCACCCTGTCCCTCACTCAACCTGATGCCTGTGTACGGTTTATGCGCTTTATTTTTTCCCCTCCGGCTCATCTCTCTGGACCCATAGGTTAATTGTGTTCAGGTTCCTCATGTCTTATTGATTAGTAAATGGTTTAAAGTTTCAGGCTAATCTTCATCGACAACAGCGGTGTCCCAGAGCTTCATTATCAGACAGAACCACTGGGTTCTTGAGTCAGTAGAAAATGGGCATCTCCCCTGGCATTCAAACAAAGACACTGACACAGGTTCTATCCCCAGACTTCAGGTCAGCACTACAGGCCAGAAATCTTTATAGTGCAGGAGCCCAAATAATCCGCCGTGAGAAATGTCATTCCTCCTCTCATAAAAATCATCACATTCAGTGAGTGACAGGCACGTCATTCCACATTACTGAACATGAACATACACATTGTCAATGACATACACACACATTCTTGCCCTGAACAACAGGGTAAAAAAAATGCCAGCTTTTTCTCACATATTGCAATGTCAAATAAAGGAATATTTTTACAATAAATATGAGGATTCATGCATGTACTGTAACTCAGTTTCAGGGTGTTACCGATCTTTCTATAGCCTAGGTCATCTTTGTGGAGAGCAACAATTCCAATACTCAAATCCTCAGAGTCTTTGCCATGAGGTGCCATGTTGAACATCCAGTGGTCAGTATGAGAGAATTTTACTCAAAGGACCAAATTTGAACTGCTTTAATACAAGATACACAAATTAGTTTGGTCCTGTTAAGCAGACAAAAACATGAACATAATAAAAAGGAAAATGTTTTTATATACTATATTATTATACTTCAATTATGTGGAGCGCACCCATGGTCCCCAAGTCCACGAGCATGCTGTCATTATAGAAATTCTTACGTATTAATAGAACAAGTGCTTCAACTTGTAGTAACTTGTGCATTTACATAACCATTTGTGATTTGAGTTACAGTGGGCACTCCTGTCAGCCGTAATAGAAAGTTAATCAATATCCTCTGACCGAGTGGTATTGTGAAATCAATAGAGCTGTGTTATGAGTCGATATGAATCACTTTGACAAACATTTTCAATCTTCTGATGCTGATAAAGTAAAAGAAATCTTGCAGTAAATAAATATAAAAGGCATTTATCTTGATTATGCTGGAAGTGCCTAAAAGAAACCATCCATCATATGCATACAGACACATTCCCATTTATACACATACTGTATGTATATACAGTACCAGTCAGTAGAAAGACAGATGATATGTTCTTTTCTGTAGGAAACAGTTGTATACTGCTTTTCCTGTGACTGTTGACACATTATTATATGTGTGTACTTCTCAGGGGGCACTTCAAGACAATTTAAGTGATCTCCACCTCCAGAATCCATCATCAACTCTGTCATTTTAAATGGTTTGCTGAGTAAAACCTACTTAGCAAAGCTGTAGCCATAAATGAATTTCCGAGGTGATAATGTTAAATTCTGAATAATACCACTCTGTACAATTAAATTGCTAATTGTGACATGCTCCTGCATCTTGGGTGGATGCCAGACATTAGTAGAAGCAGCGCTGTATTCAAAATCTGGGAATAATTTCATCTAATAAGACACAATCCACTGCCAGCCAATCTTGCTACAATGATAAGGCTAATAGGTGCAGGAAATAACGTACTATTGTGATACTTTCAGTGAAAACGATTAAAATAGCATGCTAGTAATAGAGGAGTGACATCATATTAAAACAGATTTACTCATTTTATCTTCCCCAGCTAATCAAACCTATAGTACCTCACAATCTTTTCTATTGATATCTCTGTGCTCAAAGTGTAGCTAGCTCACTGATCAGCTTTTCACCATAACAGGTTGAAGACATAGAAATGAAATTAAACAAATTATGTTTTTTTTCAACATCTGTGAAAGTTAAATAGGGAACAATAGGTTAGAATTTTTTATAAACGTTATTATAGGGCAAACACTATGCAGAACACGACCCTTTAGTTACATATAATCATTTGTATGCAGTATGCGTTATGCTAACCAACTCCATCTCCCTTTTCTGAGCCTCTGCAAATAAGAATTACATGAAGTCTCTCTCCGTATTGGACATTACTGCACAAGTCAGCAGTTTTGAGAGAAATATGCCGTTAATTCGGGACCTCCTTCACATTAATGGCAGTTGTGTCAGAATGGTCTTGCGAAGTTGAACGCTTCCTAATAACGCTCTCTCTCCTCCGTATTTTATTTCTCCTCATTACAGTTTCAGTCTGTTCCCCCTCAAGTTGTCCCAGTAACTCTTCCTGCCTTCCCTACATCTATATCCCAACAACAGTTTCTCAAATTTTGGCAGTGCATCACAAATCTCTCAGCTGCCATATGCCAGTAATCAAGAAAAGGCACCCTACTAATTAAACATTAAATGAATTAGCTGATGGAAAGGAGGTTTCTGGTTTTAGGAAAAGTGAATTTGAAAACATTAAAAAAATATATATACAATAGTATTTTTTTCTACCAAATGCTGATTCAGACCTGCCAATTTTACTGGCTGATTAGCACAGTGTTAGGTTGTAATGTCGATTTAGTGACTAGTCTCAGACCTTGTTCACATATACACAGACATGTTAAAAAGCATTATTTTTTACCTCAATGTTTTTCAAAACCAAAAAAATAAGCCTTTTTGCACTCTCACATGAGCATGTCAAACCAGGAGGTGGTAATCTTCTCAAGAATAACATTAAAAACATGCAAATTAAGCACTAAAAAAAGGCAAAGTGTGATAAACACTAATGTGGCCGAAAATATTCTACCATTATAAGATGACAAACCCAGCGATTTGTGTAAGATGCAACTACTGCTTATGATTATATTATAATGCATAGTCTATAATACCCCAAGTACTTATTTGTGCACTGCTGGATTGGTTTCAAAAGCAGTACAGTGCGGATCATATCCTAATTATATCATATAAAATAAAGCAAAATTACACTGTGAACACACCATCAACTAAGAAATTACAGACCACAATGGAACAACCATGATGAAACAGATTCCTAGTAGGTTATAACTCATTTAAAAAATGTTGTAGGTTGAAATGTTTTAAAAACATATTTTTGTTTACAAGAAATTAGTGAATTTTAAAACTTTCTCCACTCTTAAGAGGAAGTGTAGTGTTCTTGTGTATATACAGTATACACCAAATACCAATCCAAAACCCAGAGACAATGCCATGATGCCTCAGTACCACAGCAGACAATGCACCCCTCCCCCTCTATTCTATCTTTACAGTGCCTTGCGAAAGTATTCGGCCCCCTTGAACTTTGCGAACTTTTGCCACATTTCAGGCTTCGAACATAAAGATATAAAACTGTAATTTTTTGTGAAGAGTCAACAACAAGTGGGACACAATCATGAAGTGGAACGAAATTTATTGGATATCTCAAACTTTTTTAACAAATAAAAAACTGAAAAATTGGGCGTGCAAAA
>JAAIIK010000028.1:1477558-1487562 GCA_014706435.1 Silurus glanis | reverse complement strand
TTTTGCACGCCCAATTTTTCAGTTTTTTATTTGTTAAAAAAGTTTGAAATATCCAATAAATTTCGTTCCACTTCATGATTGTGTCCCACTTGTTGTTGATTCTTCACAAAAAATTAGTTTTATATCTTTATGTTTGAAGCCTGAAATGTGGCAAAAGTTGGCAAGGTTCAAGGGGGCCGAATACTTTCGCAAGGCACTGTATCTCAGGTGTATTAAAATGAGCCATTTTAATGAATTCATTAATTTATTTACTGAAACATTTCTGTTTTTTACAAACTGCAAAATTGTATTTGATAATCTAACATTGTTTGCCTATTTGCCATTAGCCAATTTTGTAGTTAACAGGGTTGCTAAAATGTAAAAATAAGTAAATAAAATGTATTTTTCTGAAAGCCTTAGGGCTCTCATTAAGGCTCTTTAACCAGGTTATTTGTATTAGCATTACTAATTAAGGACAAATATATTACTGTGAACACATCAGAATTCTTTCAGGTTGGCATATTTTGCTAGCTGACTAGCATGAACATTGAATATGATGGCCAGCTGAAAGTACAAACAAATGAACAAAAAATATATAATAATTATAAATATCGTATCGTTTTTCCATGCCATTACAATGCATATAAAACATTACTATTTTTTTTTAAACCCGCACAAAAAAGCTTTTCACGCTACGCTTTTGTAAACTTCTACTTTATCACTGAATAATGATGTCTTTAAAGCAGCGTTTTTGTCTTTATTGTGAGGTAAATGATAGATAATGTTCCCCAACACAATGTTTTCATGAGCGGTTTATTTCTAACAGATAAATGTTTTGAAGCAATTACTAACTTTAACATATTGTTAACTGCACAGCAGGAAAGCAAAACATCCACTTTACAAGCTTTTGCATTTCTCTGCTAAAATGAGCACTTCATCTGTAAAAGCTTTGGTTTGCACATATACAGCAATATCATATACTGAAATACCCTCATGATACGAATACGTTTTATGGAAATAAAAAATAAATAGCAGATGGGCAATTTAAATAACTCTGAAAGCTGGACTTACCCAGCCAGTGTTCTCCTGTAATCTTGCCAAATCCCTCTTGATATGCAGCCCAGTCCCTGTAGAAGTTTACAGAGCCGTCTTCTCTGCGCTGGAACACCTGGAAACATAAATGTGATCGAAGCTGCTGTCACAGAAATAGCTATATATATATATATATATATAATGTATGTTGCAGTACAGCAGCGGATCATATATATATATATATATAATAAAACACACTGAAGCAATAATCAGTGTGTGTTAGATAATAAGGGCTTGTTTGTCAACAGAAACATATAACACTCTGTTCTCTATTTGTGGCAGATATCCTTGCCAATGATTCACTTTGAGACTTACTGATTTTATTTAATTCTCAATAGCTCAACAGTTCTGGGTGTCTTTTGTTGTGTTTTTTGTTTTTATGATTCACCAAATATTTTCAAATGGTAAAAGGTCTAGACTGCAAGCAGGCCAGTTCAGCACCCGGACTCTTCTACTACGAAGTCTTGCTATTGTAACAGATGAATTCTGTTTTATTTATATTGTACACAGTGGCCTACCTTTTTTGGAATTGGGGTTGTGTATAAATTCACAATATGACTAAAGGCCTATGTACTGTACACTAAACCATCACTCCCATATGTGGGCCTTGGTAGAACATTGCCAAATAGTTCGAACCACACAATTGTATATTTTTAGATATCGGTATATGTTAAAGTCTTAACCTTCATGACAATGCCCCTGTGCACAAAATAGGTCAATGAATAACCTGATTGTCCTACACAGAGCTCTGACCCCAACACACTGAACATTAATGGACGAACTGGAACGCCGAATGCACCCCAGGTGGCTCAGCCAGCAACAGTTCCTGGCCTCAGTAATGCTTCTGTGGCTGAATGGGCAAATCCTTTCAGCCATGCTCCAAAATAAAGCGGAAAGCCTTTTCAGAAGAATTAAAGTTAGTGTAAGAGCAAAAAAGGACAAAATCTAAAATAGGGGTTTAAAGAGCACATATAGGTTTAATGATTACATGAACAATCTCCTAGGCAAAAGTCCATTCATGCATGCTAGGAAACATTTGGAGAATTTCTAAGCAAAGGGTACAGGCAAGACCTGGATAAAATGTAAAGTGTAATTCAGGAACTAATTGACTGCTGATGCCCTTACTAAAGATTAATGAAGCAAGCATTGGATCAATGACTGCTGAAAAGGGCAGCAAAAATCACGGATAGTCGAGGAAATGAGGCAAGGATACAGGACACACGTCTACACACACAAACACATTGGATAACTATATAAAATGAATCCGCAGTGACATCCACAGACATTCGCTGGGCTGAATTAGAAAACACAGTACTGTCTCCGTGGGTGTGTTTGTCAGCAATCGACAGGCTCGTTCTAAAAGAGAGTGTCTTGTTTGTTATGGTGGTTTAGATGTTACTGAAGGCATGTTTGTGTAGCTGTATAGCGGAGAACATAGATCCCACAGTGAGGCCTGGAAGCTGCATCTTTTCAAGCATCTCAGAATGCATGGCACTTCTCTTGAGACAACATGCAAGCGCTCCATGCAGGGGCTCGGGGGCTGCATTGAAAATGAATAGCTGTGGACTCGAGTCAGAATAAATCCTCCCTCTCGATCCTCCTGCAATCCACAAAGGAACTAGAGAGATTTTAATTATTCACTATAATTTCTGGAACTACTAACCGAGTCACCTTTCACGATCGCGAGAGCTCTAAATCTTCATCGCACCTCGAGTACAAACCTATTAAAATACAGCTAATTCTTTTGTGTTTTAATAAATACTTTATGAGCATTGATAAGAATAATCCTACCAGAGCATGGACTAGGCTTAATTAAAAAAAAAAAAATTGATAAGATGTTAAATTAAATACAGAAAGCATTGCCAGGCATACAGATCCTGAGCATTTCTCAGTTAGAGATGCTCAGCTGTGATTAAAAAAGTGTAGCTTTGGGTAATATTGCCACAGCAAACGTGCTGACTGTGTAGTCTTCTATACTGGGTAAACAGGAAAAAAAACACGCTATAATGGCAGTGGATGGAATGGGAGTTGGTGTATGATGCGTCCTCCTTCAGTTTTTCTTCATATCCACTATAAATCTGCTTCAGCCTTCACCCAATGTGTTCACAAAGCAATTTCTCTTCTGATAATAAATGTCCACTGGCAGCAGAGCGCACAAAAGCTGACACTAGTCCTTCAGTTTCAAATGAGCTTCAGCAGAAGATTACACTGCGTTGTGTGCCGGCCCTCTATTGTCTAAAGTCTCGAACACAAAGGAATGACCTTGTTGAATTACATAATAATGTGTGTGTGGGTATGCAACACAGTAAATATGTGTCAATTTAGGCGTTCAAATGGTTCATGCTCTGTGTGGAGCTTCACCTCTTATTTGTTTTCTTTTATTCTATTGTTTGTCCTGTTTATTTACAATGATACACATTTTGGTCTGTTTTTTTTTTTCTTTGTCCAGAAGCATTAATTAAAACGATAAGACGTGCATTACAATGACTTTTTCTGCAGGAAAGTGTTCACAAAAGATAACCTAATGTCATCTGTTAACACTACGGTCTGGTTGCTAACCAAGATACAAGATCCTCTTCTCACTCCTTCACACTGTTCGACTGGTCCCACCAACTCACAGGTGGAGGTGGAATCAGAAAGTTTCTAAATTAGCTTTGTTTACAAGATAGCACTTTATTTATCTACGTTTTAACACTTTCACCTCCAAAAAAGTCCCCTTGCACAGCAATACAGCGCTCCCAGTGTTCCTGCCACTTCCTGAAATCTCGTTTTAGAAGCGTGTCAAGCACCTTCTGTGATTCACGCTGGATCTCGGGATGGTGTCAAAATGGAGATCTTTTGAGCTGGATCTTCATCTTTGGGAAGAGGGCAAAGTCCGAAGGAGCCGAATCTGGCGAGTATGGAGGTATCGGGAAGTAAGATCATGTTGTTCCCGGTGAGAAACTCATGTGTGAGTAGAGCTCGCTGACAGGGTGCATTGTTGTTGTGGAGTCTAAAGTTTTTCGCAGAAGTCGCAGACGTGTCAACAGTCAGAATATTATCAGTTACACAGTTCACAATATACACAGAATGATGTCTTTTGGTACACTGACTTATGAAGGTTGGTGCTCCCTGTGACTGTGACTGTAACTGTAATAGAAAAATGGCTTAAGTGTATATCCAGGTTCAGCCAATCAGCTATTAAAACTGACACTATCTGTTTTAATGATGAATGTTGTAGAATATCAGGTAAAAAATGGATTCAGTACAAGTTATGTATAAATTAAGACTTTGGGAAAGTTTAAATAATGTTTTCTAAACACTGATAAGCTCGAATGTGCTTCATTCATATGGAAATAATTTACTAGTTACCATTACTAGAATTATTTCATGCTTAATGCTTAATTGATATCTGTATTTTTAAAGTGTATGTATTTAATATTTTAGTATTTTAAAATGAGTACTATGTTAAGAAAAATGCCTCCATCAAAGATGCACCACAACACTTTTGTTTCTTGCCGTTCGGCTCTCAAATGATTTATATAAATTAAAAAAGGACAAAATCATACTTTTTTTTTATCTATTTATAACAACAAAAACCTACACCAAGTAAATGGTTGTTCGTTTTTCTTTGTTAATTAACAATACATTAAGTATCAATGTTCATTTATATATTTCAATAGCCTTGCCTCTTTTCCTCATGCATACAGAAAATCCATTCTGTGGAGCATCAGCCAGATAAATGAGCTGATTCTATAGAAACCGTAATGTGTTCAAATTAACGCATTATTATAAACTTGTGATCTGTTGGGATTGAATTTTTAAAATTCATCCACAACTATAGAGCAATCAGATCTAGAACAGCGCTGGGGTATAGCATAAATATATAATATTTTTTATATTGTTATAATAGATAGATATTGTGTTATTATTGAAATTAGTTACAATTATTATAATGTTATATTAAAAACTATTAGACTTATTAGCATTGGGTTTTAATATATATTAAATATATTAGTATATTAATGTATATTAATGTAAATTTTATGCTTCACTACAAGCAGCATGAGTGCTTTTATGAGTGTGATGCTGCAGCAGAGATTTTTTTATTAGTTTGAGGTGTTTTTGGCCAATAGTAGGTTTGGTTTCATATAACTGCCAGCCAAATACAGAAGAAGGGAAAAAAACAATCTCTGGTGCAAATATGACAGAAAAATAAAATAATTTGCTTCTGTTGTTTTCTCCAACAGGCTGCTCCTATAGACAGAAAGACACAAACACCGAAGCCAGCGAACACAGAGGGCAGGGTGCGCTCGTCAACATGTTCGTCAACTCATCTCAGCTCCACCTCCTCTGTATGGGGTCCAACAGTACCTTGAGAAAAGAGTGATGAAGAAGTAAGTGCGCCTACAGCCACGCAGCTGGGTCCTATCTGACTCAATAGTGCAGTTATTGTCTCGCAAACTACTCCAGGCCTCCTGTAAGACAGCAAGAAACGCACGCCCAGTGACTGCAGTGATCGATCCACTCCATTAAACGAGCATAGCCCCGAAATCTAACAATTCTACACAGGAATGTAGCAGACTGAAAGCGTTATTCTTTCCAATTTACAGCCTCTCTATATAGTTCCTTACGTCGTCCAAATTACGCACGTCCATCAATGCCAGCAATCGACCGGAAAAATAGAACCTTTAACTTGTTCTGGAGCCTCATAAAGTTGCCTTTGTACATCTCTGACCCTCACCGGGTTACACTGATGACACAACGAGGACACAAAGTAATACATTTTCAGTTTTCTTGCTCGGAATCACCAAATGCAGTAATCCTAGTGACTGAGGAGGAGACAAAATCAGTTCCTATCTAATCCTACTTAATTCTTTGAATGTCAACAGGTGGCATTCTTCAGTCCAATTAGTGTCTAAGAGTTGTGGAGAACAAACTGTTTTTATATTGTTTTTTTTTTTCTAATAAGTATGCTGCCTTATTAAATACCCAAAAAAATAAAAGACTTTATAATGGTGCTAATCAATGGCATGGTAGGAATGTGTTCCAGTAAAAAAAAACAGTGGTCCAGAATGTGTATTGTAACAAGGGCAGCATTACAGCATCTATTTGTGCATTTACATTTATCCAAAGCAACTTACATTTTATCTCAATTATAAAACTGAACAACTACAGGATTAAGGGCCTTGCACAGGGGCCCAGGAGGGGAAGCTTGGTGTGGATGAGATTTGAGCTAATGAACTTCAGTTTCAAAGTCTAATGCCTTACCCACTAAGCTACCACCTCCCCAAAACGTTCTGTTTTTATGATTTCTTTTTACTACACAATTATATACATTTATATGACTAGATTACTGTGTCAGAGCATCTTCAAAACTGTCAAAAGTGGTCCAAGGAAGGAACAGTGGTGAACCAGCAACAGGGTCATGGGTGGCCAAGGCTCAGTGATGCACGTGGAGAGCGAAGGCTGGACCATGTGGTCCAATCCAACAAGTCCTGTAGCTCAAATTGCTGAAGAAGGTAATGCTGTTAATGACTGACAGGTCAGAACTGTTTCGGCAGCAAAAGTGGAACCAACTCAGTTTTAGGCAGGTGGTCATAATGTTATGCCTGATCGGTGTATTATCTCATTCATTTGAACTCATGACCTTTTGATCCAAATCCGATGCCTCAACCACTAAGCTGCCACCTCCCCCAATTGAATTCTAACGGCAAACAAGAAGAATGGGGTGACAGGATAATGGAAACGATGAAGAAAGCGAGAGTGCATGAACAAGAAGTCGTGATCTCTGCTGTTACACTTTTGAATAGAAAAACTGACCAGAGCTGAATAAAAGAATCACAAACAGCAAAATATGCTTTGTTCAACTGAAAAGGTCATTATAGTCATTCTTCAAAACTGGCATTAATATGTGAAAACAGGGCAGCATAGCAGTGCAGCAGGTTGCAGGGCCACGGCTTACAGCACTAGGATTCCTGCTTCTATCAAAAGTTTGGTTTGCTGAATTTTTTCATCGGCTGCTTCCAGGTTCACAGATTTCCTCCCATGTTCCAAAAAGATGCCAGTAGGTGAATTCAACCCCTATTACATAGGGACTTGTGCTAAACATGCATATTAAGGATTTAAAACTGTTACTGTTGATTGTTAGCATGTGATGCTTCATGTGCACACACAGAAATGTCATTTTTAGTGTCATTACTGTGCCTGTGTAATGTGTACTGTACTGTGGAGAAGAGCCTGGAGAGTTGGAGGTACATGCTGGAGAGAAGAGGAATGAAAGTCAGTAGGAGTAAGACAGAGTACATGTGTGTGAATGAGAGGGAGGGCAGTGGAGTGGTGCAGTTGCAGGGAGAAGAGGTGGTGAAGGTGGAGGAGTTCAGGTACCTGGGGTCAACAGTGCAAAGTAATGGAGAGTGTGTTAGAGAAGTGAAGAAAAGAGTGCAGGCAGGGTGGAGTGGGTGGAGAAGAGTGATAGCAGGAGTGATTTGTGATAGAAGAGTATCTGTGAGAGTGAAAGGGAAAGTTTATAGGACTGTGGTGAGACCTGCGATGTTGTATGGTTTAGAGACAGTGGCATTGAGTAATAGACAGGAGGTGGAGCTGGAGGTAGCAGAGCTGAAGATGTTGAGGTTTTTGTTGGGAGTGACGAGGATGGACAGGATTAGAATGTGTTTATTAGAGGGACAGCGCATGTAGGACGTTTTGGAGACAAGGTGAAAGAGGCCCGATTGAGATGGTTTGGACATGTGCAGAGGAGGGACATGGGGTATATCGGTAGGAGAATGCTTAGGATGGAGAGGAAAAGAGGAAGGCCAAAGAGGAGGTTTATGGATGTGGTGAGGGAAGACATGCAGGTGGTTGGGGTAAAAGAGGCAGATGTACAGGACAGGGGTTTATGGAGAAGGATGATCCGCTGTGGTGACTCCTACTGGGAGAAGTAGAAAGAAGAAAAAGAAGAAGAAGAAGAAGAAGACTGTGCCTATTCTGGTTGCCTCTTTAATGGACAGTGATGGACATGAAACTAGAAATATTATCAAAAGTTTCCTTTGCCTTCCTTCAGGGCAGTTTTTATGTTGTGAATGTTACCATGGAAAAAGGTGCATAGCTATTAATAAAAGGCACACACACACACACACACACACACTTCAAAGAACCAGGCTTACACAGGCCGCTGAGTCACCTAATCATCTCAGACTCTTAATCCAGCACAGGAAGCTGGAGATAGCGCATTCTGAAATGATGCATGCCACTGCCGTAAGAAGAGTCATGCTAGCTCATTTCCCTTCATGTTATGGAGTGTGCTTATCCGCCACGTCCAATAACTCCATTTCCGAACAAAAGAGCTTCCACGTTACACTGCGCTCTCCATCGCTCCTTTAATCACTCCAGCAAAACTACACATAGGCTCTAAAAAAACAAAAATGCAACCGTTATCGTCACTGTTATGACTCCAATTGAATTTGCTGTCCGTCACTCAGCACAATTTCTAATTATAAATGTCAGTTGGAGAGGTCTATAGCATTTCGATTCCAAGCGGAACATGGCAAAGAACAGAAGGATTAATATACTCTTAGTGCAATCTGTAAATACTTGTTAGTTATGTAATATGCAGTCTGTGCAATTAGATTGAAGTGGGAAAAGCAGCCAGTCAAAATCATTGGGACCATCTGCACCCCATTAGCAATTAAACACCCTGCTAATGTGATTCAAATTGAATCGTGACAATGGACTTTCGCAAATTGCTCTTACCAGCAAATTATGGAAATCCAGTCGAGGTTATCGAGGATTATCCAGATAGCATCTGAGGTGAACAGCAGATACCGTCTGTGTTCCTCTGCCGTTTTTTTTTTTTTTTTTCCATATACGACACTTAACAATCTGCACCTACATTTGTCACATTAATGGCCACCGAGGGCACTTTGAAGACAAACTGAGTAGGAACAGTCATATAGCAGCTAGGCTCTTACTCAGTCCTGAGGCAGGATTTTGGAAAGATATTCCTGCCATCTTTATTAGTACAAATCCACTGAAGCAGCCATGTTTTGTCTTTAAGGCATAGTAAAGGTGTTCTAGCTTCCACAGATATAACCTTTCAAGATGGGGTTTATAACGGCCTTGCTCAGTACTCAAGCACATACATACATACATACATACATACATACAGACAGACAGACAGACAGACAGACAGACAGACAGACAGATAGATAGATAGATAGAGTAGCTATGTGCTTTCTCACTGTATTCAAGAGGGAGCCTGGGCCAGGGGTCTGCACTTAGGAGGAGGAAGACTTTTTTCAGAGTCTGCTGAGACTTGTTTTTTCCATGTTGTAAGAAGTTACTCTGCTCTTTCCACATGTATTTTCAGTATTAGGGTTATCTAGGTTTTTTTTTTTAATTAATTATCAAAATGTTTTTTTAATGATTTAATGTTTTATTTAAACTCCTTTTATTGAATGCTTTCATTGTTTCTATTTTATATGAAATGGGACATTATTATTATTATTATTTGTATTATTAGTAGTAGTAGCAAAAGAAGTAGTAGTAACAGTAGCACAGTAGCAATAGCAGTAGTAGCAATTGAAATAGTAGTGGTAATAGTAGCAGTAGTAATAGCAGGAGAAGTAGTAGTACAGTAGCAGTAGTAGTATCAGTTATAGCAGTGAAAGAAGTAGTAGCAGTAGTAGAATTGGTATTAGTAGTAATGGTAGTAATAGCAGTAGTTGTATGTATTAAAACGGTGTAACAAATTGTAAGAGAACCAATATAAAGTATCCATCAAAGCACACAACATTAAATTCTCTAAAATGTATTCTCTTTGCATATAGTGTGATGGTGTAGACATTAGCAAACTAACTTAGACTTAAATGACTTAGACTTAAAATCAAAGTGGTCTGGCTTTTACTTTGCCTGGTTATGAAGGACATATTCATATACTGGTGTACTATACAAAC
>JAAIIK010000028.1:1464062-1477158 GCA_014706435.1 Silurus glanis | reverse complement strand
ATATATATATATATATATATATATAAAGTGAGAGAAGACTCTAGTTGTTATAGTTCATCCTTTTGGGTTTATGCAAATAGCTCAAGGTCTGTCAATCCGTAATGTCTTGGGATTAATGGAGCTGCTAAAAGGTGACAGCGGGAGCTGGTGTTGGATAATGAAATTGGACAGCGGTAATGTCCTCAAGGCGTACGGCTTTACTGAGTAGATGAAAAAGCAAAATGTGTGCTTTAAAGGAAAATAAGTTTCTGGTGAATCCTATAGACTTTATTCCCTAACATCTAAAGCGTCAACTCCTGCTGAGTTTTGAAAAGAAACCTGAGGAGCTTTCAAACTCCAGGGTACTCTGAGAATATGTTTGCCACTTTTACTCAAGAAGCACGACACAAATCGAACGCTGTCATACCTCTGACCAAGTATTTGTGCAATTCCCTTCATAGTGAATATTTCAGTAGAGGCTCCTTCCCACCAGTCATATAGCCATCTGATATAAATAAAGCATTTCTTTTCCTTTTACCAAATAAAAGTCATAACATCAATAATACAACATTGTCTTGCGAGTGGAAGAAATTCTGTTGCTCCAGCAACTGCTTGGTTTAAGCTATAAGGACGATTGCGATTCCTGAAGCTAGTTGGCACTAACATCCAGGCTATAATTGGTAAAAAAAAAACAACGAATAAATCACTTGTTGCTGTGCGAACACTGACAAGGCTGTCTGATTAGATTTGCAAAGTTCAGTCATTTTAAACTAACCCTAAACTACAGGCTTGCTGTTCCAGCTGTGAGAATATAAATAGAGCAATTCCACAAATCCACAGAGCTTCAGACCTTTAGTGGTCATGCAAAATTCAAAGCACTGAGATGGAGAAAGAAAAGGAGAGATATGCCTCTCTAGTATTAATGTTCCTTTTATCTCCCATCACCTTTTAACGCTCCTGCATAAAAATGGACCCTTTTTTCACCCTTCTGCCGAGCTGCGTCTCTGAGTTTTGAGTGCAGAAAAAAAGCAATCACCAAAGAGAAGGTTGGACCTGGGGATGCAGAAAGAAAGTCTTCAATAGATAAAACATTTCTAGATTTCGATGGATGAAGCAAGATTGATGTAATTCCACGGATTTCCTCGCGCTGCTTCAATTCTCCAATTTTTTTTTTTGTTGATTCCTGTTTCTCGAAACGTCTTTAAATCCTTGTCAATTCTGTTTTTTTTTTTACAAAGAAATGATCAGTTTTGTTGTTGTTATTGTTGTTGTTGTTTTTTAGCATTTCACATCCTTAACATATACCTGAAATGTTACTCAGCAAAGGATGTGCTGTTTATGAGTCACATTTTCTACTGAAATAAAATAAAAATAAAAAAAGTGTAATTTTTTGAAGGAACGGGAAATTCACGCCTATGAGTGAACGCTTTAGGTATTGAACTTTGGATCTAAAGGTCATAAGGTCAAGGTCACTCTGGATAAGGGCGTCTGCCAAATACGGTAAATGTTAATATAGCAGATGTGCTCAGTAAAGTCAATCATAAAGATAAATACCAATTAAATTCACAATGAATTCACAAATTTCAGAACTAGACCTAAACAACAATTCAGATTAAATCTAGAGATATTTCATTTGAATGTAAAAGGAGAGATGTAGGAGGAATGTGGGAGGAATTTAAAATGTAAGGAGTTATGGTTTAAATTATTACTTAACACTTTTCCAGTCTGAGGGCATTTAACGTGTAAAAAAAACAAAAAAAAAAAAAACACGAAAAAGCAACCCTTGACAAAAAAAAAAACAAACCGATGAATTGAAGCGTAATCAGAAGTTAGAAAGTGGCAGAAAGCGACTGAAAGGGAAACGCTATGTGCGCTATGTGACCCTCATTGTTAAATGAGCTTTGAAGCTCCAACTGTCAGAACCATATCCCATAGTGCAGCATGAGACTATTAGCACGTCTCTGTGGAAGCACCAACCTGACGCAAACAGTGTCACTGTGTGAAAGTATCTCCTGAAGCTTGGCTCATCACATCGTTGCACAGTTAAAATGACTGAACTCAAAGTTGCCAAAGAAAAATAAATACTTTGGAACATTCTTAAGATCCCAATGCAAACTGAGCCCAAGCACAAAATAAAGGGGAAAAAAAATGTTGTTTTTGCTCCAGCAGATCATTTCATTCACAGTGAACGAGGTACAAACTGAGTCAGGACCGTCATTCTCTTTACCGAGCGACATGATAAATGATGTTAAACGGAAGATAAAGCTCACATTATGAAACTTTGCTGCTCAACAGCAACTCAGTATCAAATGGCATACAGTATATGAATAGACACAGTGTGCTCATTATGCAGTACTCGAGTAGCTACCTGTCAAAATGTTTACATAATTACACATTCGAGGTAGCAAGTGACAAAATGACAGGTGACCTTCAGTTTTCTGTTTAAGGCTGTAAACAGACGGTAATAAACTTTTCTCACAGTTTTGCAAATTAGGTATGATGTGCTTAAATCCAAACGATCGGCTCGAAAAAATCCTTCAAACACTAATACCCATTTATTGTTAAATTAAAAAGTAAAACAAATGTACATTGGTGGTCCGTGCATTTCACACCTTGGCCTTCGGGGGCACTTTTTCCACATTTTGTTGTTACAGCCTTGTTCCAGAATGGATTCGATTCATTATTTTCCTCGAAATTCTACAACCAACGCCCCATAATGACAACGTGAAAGAGGTGCGTTTGAAATCGTTGCAAATGAATTCAAAATAATGACAACAAAAACTAAAAAATCACATGTAAAATAATTATTCACAGTCGTCGCTCAAGACTCAATAGCCACAAAGTGTATCTCAAATTTTGAAATAATTATTTTAGAGGGTAATTGCGCTGAAATAACTTTTGTAACACCTGTTTATAATAAACAATGCAAACTATATAAAAAAGAGAAATGCTTTCCCGTTTTACATTCACTTCTACTCTGTTTTTCACAATCCTGAAAAGTCTGCTTGTTGAATGAAAAAAAAATATACATATCACTTAGATAGCTAGCATGTTATTTTTAGCAACTCTGCTATGGTTTGACATTTAAGCTTTGCACATTAACAGCGAATTTTTTTATTTGACGTGACGTCAGAAAATGTTCCAGGTCGCCGTCAGATTTGGTAATAATGGTATTAATACACTGACATTCTTAGAAAAAAAGGTTCCATGCATGTAGTTAGTCTAAGGTCAAAATAGCGCTAGTCGTGCTCGTTAATGCGGCGCTTCGTGTGGAATAAACCAGTAAATTGCAGTGCTTTATTTATAGACATGAATCATTTGAAGAGTCTTTTTTCTTGTAAGAGTGTATGTGGCTTTATATTTTCTGGCTCACTGAAAAATGTGCTAGAGGCAGTAGTTTAAAGTGGCATCAGTGTTGCACTTCTGAGGGGTTTATTGTTATATTAAAAGTCATTTTTTTTTTTTTTGTCTGTAGAGAGTGGGTTATATATTGCAAAAAGTTTGCGGACACCTGGTATGTGCGTTTTGAGCATCACATTCCACATTTAGTCCCAATTTGCTCCTATGATTCCCTCCACTCTTCTGGGAAGATGTTCCACTAGATTTTGGAGTGTGCTTGTGGGCAGCCATAAGGGTATTAGTAAAGGCAGGTACTGATGTCGGTGAGGTGAGGAGGCCTGGGGTGCAGCGTTCAGCGTTCCAATTCATAGGGTTGAGATCAGAGCTCTATAGCAGACCACGCAAGATTTTCCTCTCCAAACCATGTAAAGCATATCTTTATGGTGCTCGGAAAGTTCCGGAAAGTTCAGGTGTCCCAATACTTTTGTCCATATTATGTATGTATACAAATATTATAAAGCACCACTTTGCTTTTTTTTCCACTGAAGTCTCTCTAGTGCTTGTTGATTTGTGGAATTTTTGCTGCAGTAGTTTTTAGGGACTGCACCTGTGTACATACTGAGGAAGAACAGGGCCATTATTGCAGATATTTCTGACAGCCACAGCTGTCCCACAGATGTTTACACATCGGATTTTGGCAGCAAACATATCTGCTCCAATTAACCAGTGTTTGTTACAGAGATGTCCTGCTTTTTAAAGGATTTGAGGCTCTCCCAAGTTTACTCTAGTCACCTTTCTCTAGTGGAAATGGAAATGAAATATCAAGGGGAAAAAAAAACAGTCTAGAGGTCTATCATTTGTATGTTTTTGATAAACAGAGCTGTGACCCGAAGGGTGTGTATGTCAGAGAACTAGGATGTCCCACTCCATCTTTTTTCAATCTTCATAAAATCCCTCCTTCCCTCACTTCCTTCTCCACTCTCTCTCTCTCTCTCTCTCTCTCTCTCCTGTTGCCTGAACTCAATCTGCTCTTCTCTGGCTCACCCTCATCAACAAAACGCTGGAGGCCAGAGATGATGAATAGAAGCATTGCGACTATTAATTCCTCATAACAGATCCATTCTTCCTCTCCAGGATCCCACTGATGTTGATGCACTCAGGAGGGCAAGAAAAACAAGGCTCGTACTTTCTCAGAATAAAGCACATTTGACTAAAATCGAGAGCTTGAGAGCTCTGCCCTTTTTCAGGCATGACAAAGGAGCCAAATTATGATAATGTCTGTCCAAAAACTCTTTCCGCATAATAATGTCATGGCGTAACACGTATAGTCGTATAGTCTATTGCGCTACCGCAATGCTGAAATGCTTTTTTTTTTTCTTCATCCACTAGCTAATCACTTAAGGAAATGAAAACCAAATAAACACCTTATCCTGAATTAATGCAAGACTAATTCGTTTGAACAAGTGCCAAAATTAAAAGTAAACACTGCCTAAAAAGTAGAGAGTAGAGAGAAGAAAATGGCCGAACTGAGTAGGCACAGTAATGTCATCAAGCTTGGTCTTGTGTTGTGAATTGCCTGGCTGATGTATGAAGTGGTAAAGAAAGCACACATAGAAACTATAGCATGGGAGTGCTTCAGTTCTGGAGCACTGATGCAAGTGCATGTCCATTTCCTTCACGCTGCACTTTGCTTGTGATTTAAGGTATAGGGCGTTTGTAATGTCTATGCTCACTGTTGCTTTGTGCACAAAGGTTGCCCAGTCTTGCGCTCTATATTAAAGGTACGGTTTAAACACAAACACTCAGCACTTGTTTTCTACACTATTGTCAGCACATGGCAGCAATCTGTATAGGCATCAAATTCATTCCAGTTTTATTTGTATAGCGTTTTTAACAACGGACATTGTCCCAAAGCAGCTTGCCAGAGATAAAGTGGTTATAAAGTTAGAATTTATAAGTTTAGTGCCTATTTCAGTTTATTATTTAAGTGTATCTCTAATGAGCAAGCCAGTGGCGACTGTGGCATGGAAATACATCCTGAGATGCTACGAGGAAGGAACTTTGAGAAGAACCATACTCTAAGGGAACCCATCGTCATCTCGTTGGCACCGACTGTCCATTCATTATACTGGAATTCCAAAATTGTTGAGGTCTGTTGTTCAGTAATTGGTCTTTAAATACAGAACTGGTTATGCAAACTGTGGTCCTGAGCCATTGTAGCAGACTGTTGATATTAATTACAGTCCAAATCCATCCTCATAATTCTTGAGCTGCTCATTAACATGCATCTTTAGGCTGTTAATGTGGAACTATTCTCAGCTGCAGTGGGCTCCAATTATTAAACAAACAATTTCTAAATGATCTCCTCAGACATATAATAGGAAGTGGTAGCTTAGTGGTTAAGGCTCAGGGTTACTGATCGAAAGATCAGGGGGTCAAGCCCCAGTACCAAAGCCATGATATACTACCAAGAGTACCAGGGGTAAATGTTTTAGTTAAGTATAGGTAAAGTTTTATGTATGGGCAATTCACTGAGCAAAGTTGATTGATTACAAGCTAACAAGGTTCCTCTCAAGGTTTCTTTCTCCTGCCATCTCAGGGAGTTTATCCTTGCCACAAGGATACTGGCTCGCTCATTAGGGATAAACTTACAATTATAAGGAACAAACTTATAGAAAGTAAATTTGGACATGCTTTTATGCCACTTTATAACCACTTTATCTGTGTAAAGCTGCTTTGAGACCATCGTTAAAAGTGGTACACAAATAAAATTGAATTGAATTGAATTGAGATAGAATTTAAAAAGCAGCCCAAAACTCAAATCACAATATTGAAAAATATGTTACTGTGATGTGTATTACATGCTAAGACGTGATACATACCTTTCTAACAAATTGATGTTAGGAGTAATGTTAGGTAAAAAAAATGGCACGTGCCATTACCTTGTTAAATGTTATGTGTGTATTTGAAAATAAATGATACAAACTTTAAAGAAAAACTTAAAAAACATACTGTTGTGGCGTAATGTCGATATTATAGTCATTTCACCCAACCTTACTGTCAACTTCTGACCATTTGTAGCTGCCAAAGCACAATTACAGAACACAAATGATTCCAAGCCAGTGCTACAACAAGAGCTTCATCCAAATTGGTACTGCTCCAACACATTCAAAGCTGCTTTGTTGCTGGTGTACAATGAATGTATTAATACCAGAGGTTTAGCTCATGATAATAATTCACATGGAATAAAATGCTTACTGTGCTTTTATTCTTCATTTCCACCAGTACTTTGTGTACAGAGACACTAAGGGACTACCACAGCCATGTACAGTACTGCCTATGCTGGATCTGTCTAAGGCTCCACAAAATGGTCCTTCTGGCATGTTAAACCCTTGGCTTGTGCCTGTTCCAACAGATATTTAGGGTATTTGGAAAGTGGCCTTTGGTAAGAATCTGTGGTTAGCATGGATCTTTAAACAGATTACCTCCTCGGAGTAATGACAAACTAGCAATGGTAAAACGTGAATTCAGAAAATTATCCACAACAGTTTTGTTCTTACAGTCATGTGTAAGTGATTCTCCCCTTTTGTGGGGAGAATATTCTAATATGTAAATATGTCTTTTAATTTAACTCCCTTACAATGGGTTCTGGGTTATCAGCCTACACACTTTCCATGAAAAATAGGGACAAATTATATAAGCAGAGTGGCTTACTGGTTTGAATAAAATGTTTGGATATTGTAAACATCACACACACACAAACATATGGAGCAGATTATCCATTTGCCCACTGAGACTAAGTCGTCCATGATGGATGCACAGCATCAGGTCAACTATCACTGTAACCAATGATTCCGTTTATGAATCATAATTAGGCTTATAAATTATAATTGTGCTTATGAATCACTGTTTATTTTTTCACCTGGGACTTTTCACTATTATCTACTACTACTATACGGCTCGGATCCATGGTTTCTATGATCAACCAAAAGAAAATGTGCAACAGCTCAATTATTTCAACATCAAATCAAATCAAATTGTATTTGTCATATACACATACATACAGAGTACGACATGCAGTGAAATGCTTTTACTTTGCTGTCACTATTTAAATTTACGTAAGATGATGATCAGTTTCTTTCTTTTGTACCAAAGGTCAGATTTTTTTGGAGAGCCATTTCTACCAAATTTGTCATCAGTCAGTTCACCATGTTGAGTACACATTGTCCTTAAAGCAAAAAGAAACCAAATACTAAGAAATTTACACATTTTTGGTAAATTTCATGGCAATTTTTCTAAGATTCTACAATTAACCTGCTGACAGAAATATCATTGAGAGTAAACACATTTCAATTACAGCGAAGGACAGTGGTGGGCCATGTATTTCACACCTAGGCCTTAAGTTGCATCCTACCTCAATCAATTCACCTCTAGAAATCATCAATATTATACAGAAATGCAGTATAACAGAGCGCTGCATCACAGACAGGTATCTCATGCAGTGAGAATGAATGCTTTTACTAAAGCAAGAAACCCAATGAACACTCCCTGTAACAATGAAGTCTGCTTTCACTGCAGCCACAACCCCCACATGCATCACCTCTAGCAGAAGCAATAATATTAACCTCATTTTGTTTTATAACAACAGTTTGAACTATTTTGCTTGACCTTTCCTTACAATGTCCAACTTTTCTTGAAAAGTCCGTCTTGTAAATGTCCTTGTAACTATATCTGCAACCAAATCTCTCGTCCGTCATCCATTGTGAAATGAAAAAAAGAGATATTAAATCCACACGAATAAATATTGAATTTTGCACTGATGCGGGTTGCAACAGTCCGTTCTCTGACCACATAATCTAAAAACGTGAAAATGGCGACGTGTTTCTATGCTTTCAATTGGCCTTCAATTGGAGTGACCAAATCAGATTGTGATTGGTTAAAGCAGCAGCTTCAAAAGGAACATGGATTAGAATCTAACAAAAGCCCACACTGGTTATTTCTGCTGGCCTTTCGAAAATACTTGATGTGACGTCTGAAATCTGATTGGATAGAGACTCTAATATACTAATATAGACAAAATAAAATAATTTTGAGCAAGATGTAGTACCGTTAAAAACTGACCCATTACACATTTTAATAATGTGTAATGGTCCAAATAGCACTAATCTATAGCATGTAGCTCATTAAGGCTTTACCATAGTTTTTATGTAATGGAATATTTGCACCAACATTTGGCGTGCTTTCTGAATTCGGACGCTGATTTGGCTCTGGATATATCTCAGCAGCACAGTCATTTCTACATTATAATAAAGATCTCCATGTGCTAATCAAGTATGTCTTTAAATAGAAAAGCAGACAATGAGAACTCACCGTCCAGCCACCTCCCTCAGTGCTCATGTCACAGTAAACCTGAAATCCTGATGGAAAGTGTATGGGAAAGATGGAGTAGATCCCGTCTTCACGCTGTCCACTAGCATATATATCACTGCAGTCTCTTGGTCGTCCTGCAAAAAAAAAACACCTTTATCACCATCCAAACACTAAATCTGGCAAGTAGGGGATCATTACTGCCAAATGGATGGGAATAGTAGAATTGTATGCTAAAGATACATCCTTACCCTCTCCACTGGAGCAGCCCCTGGGCCGGACCCCATTGCGCACCGGGGCCCTTTGCAAATCGGCCTTCAGGAACACCTTCATGCTGCCAGGTTCCTTCTGCATGGAGTCGAACACATCACTCACCGTGTTCACAACCTTCATCATGTTACTTTGGCTCTCGGATAACAGCTGAAGCACAAGAGAGAGAAAGAAAAAGAGAGATTTCTTGACATTCCAATGCTAGCTTCAACGCTAACTCTAATATGTAATGGAGGTTGTCATGCTTTAGACAGTAGGGAATGTGAGTCAGAATCTGCAGCAGGACCTGTGAAATTCCAAGTCTTAAAAATCTCAGCTCATGTCAAAAACACCAACCTCTCCAGGGTATTGTCTTTTGTGTTTTGTGTATGTGTGCACGTGTGTGTTGGAGTAACCATGACAGTAATGGCAGTGCATGCACTGGTCACCTTGTGAAGAAACCAGCTCGTATTCATATCACACACACACACACACACACACACACACACACACACGTCATCTTGTGCATTTCCACAGCAATGGCGCTTATCTGTCATTTTTGAGCAGGCTGACCCACTACTAGGAATTAAAACAACAAAAAAAAACCCTATGAATAATACATGATAACCGCAAGGGGAAAGACTACGTGCTCTCAATAGTTGATGCTTTACCTCTACAGCAATATAGTACAGTACTGTCTTTACCAAAGAGAGAGAAACTGTTGTTTTGTTTGTACATACATGACAGTTTGCCCTTTGATGCAAATCTTAAAATGGAATGCTTTCTCTTACAGCCTTTAAGGGTTAGTGCTCCAGATGCTCACATCTGCATCTGTATTTAGATATAAACCCAAAGTGGAGGGTGGCCTCAGCCAGAAAGGGTGTGTTTATTGGAAATTAAATATGATCCCCACTACTAGTTTATATCCACTGGAAACACTGGAAAACACAAGAAATGCCAGCACTGATTATTCTAAATTGTATGGAAATGTTTTAATCCTGTTTACAATGAATTTAATTGTATACAAATTATGGAATCATTTAAATTCCATGCTTAATTGCTAATTTCAGCTGTTTTTTTTTTTTTATAATACATAATATAGTTCTCAGTCATGTTTACATCGCTGACTCTCTCTGTCTCATTAACGTTAACCCCAGACTTCTTGTTGCCTCCTGCCTTGCATGTTTTTAGCTTCAGAAGCTAGCCTATGTCTGTGGTGTGTGAGAGTTAGGAAATGATACACCAGTGGTAGATTAAAAAAAAGCCACGCAATGACAAGTAATAAGTTGATGGACTGAAAACGGCGCGCAATGAAAAGAAAAATATTGATAATATCACCAAAAAAGATTTAAACTGAAGTAACAGGTCTGGTTTAAAAATGTAGGAAGTAGAAAATACAGAATTTTGTGTTAAAAATTTCATGAGTGAAAGCAAAAAGTAAAAAAAGTAAAAAAATAAATAAATAGTGAAGTAAAATACTGATACCAGAAAAATCTACTTAAGTGCAGTAGCAAAGTCTTTGTACTTCATTATTTCCCACCTTTGCTATACGGTATACTGTATATGTAGGTGATAATGGGCACATTATCACAAGAGCGCCGGTTTGCGAGTGGAAGGCAGAGCATAGGCTTGCTATATTTTTACGATTTTGCCGTATTGCTATCGTCATCGGAAGATCTAAAATTCATAAGTGGAACCTCCATGACTCAAGGAGCATCTGTACTAAACAAATTAGTGGGTGGGGTCTATACTGCTAAATATCTAATTATACTGTTATAATATCTAATTGCTATTGAATTGAAATTTTAAATTGGCTATTGAATTGGTTAATGGCAACATGAGATTTTACCAGCAGATATCATAGTGAATTTTCTTTCTATTTTTGGTAATTTCTTTGCACTGGTTAAAAGAATAGAATGGGTTTTACTGAAGGGGACCTACTGAAGGTTAATGGGTTAGGGATTACATTCAACTATCTTATTCAGTACAAGGAATGTGACTCATGTAGAATTTTTTATGTCATTTCAGGTTTTATTTGACAAGTGGGACAGTGTGTGAATCACAGTGGGTAGCTCTGCCACAATACAGCTCAAGGGTCCTCTTGAACTTAGGTTTCTGTCTATGTGGAGTTCTGCCTGTCCTCTGTTTGTCCAAAATATAGACTCCATAGCCACTGTGAAACTGACTAGGATACACTGGTTACTGAAGATGTAAGAATGAATAATTTTCAAAAGTATGAATGCCATAGTTCAGTAACATTTTCGATTTTATGGAGACACGTGTGCTTGACAAGCATTCTGAGCTTTTTCTTGGATATGTACAGTAATCTTCATTTTCAGAACTATATCCCCTATAATTTCCTAAGAATGGGTTTGCATCGACGTGGCCTGTCAAATCCCACTTATAACCCTTGGATTACAGTAGGAACCCTGTGGTAGTTTTTCCATAATGTTTAGAAGATTTATAATAACATCCCATTCAATTACAATGCAGAACCTGTTCGTCTGGGGCATCTGATATGCCCACCTAATGCTGTGTTAAAAACTGAAGCCAGATTTAGGCTAATTTCATGTTATTAAGGTCTCCGTCCTGTGCTGGCCCACTGTTGGCAGATAAAACGTGCTTTGATATCCGCTCTGTAATTGGCCTTTGTAAACGTTCATTGATGGTCAGTGAAACTGCCTGAGTATTATTTACAATTGGTGGCTGAGTTGCATTCATTAATCATAGACACATTCAAAGCTTTTTTTCTTGCTTTCTAACACAGTGGGCATCTGAGTGTAGAACAAAACTCACATTAAAGAAAAAAGAAAAAAAACGCAAAAAAGGAGACTTCACTCGCTCGAGAGGAAAAGATTAATGAACACAACAGCGTCAGAGGAAATTGAATAGAAAATAGCAATCCAGTGCGAAGCAATCACAAGCAAAAAGAAACTATTTATACAGTATATTAAATTTGAGTCTTTTTTGTTCTTTTTTTTTTTTTTTTTTTTTTTAAAGAAAAACATTTTCTTTAAAATAATTTGTTGACATTTTACAGGAAATTGTCAACACAGTGATCGTCATATGGGGTGGTATACATTGATTTGGCTTCTTCTTGGTGTCATGGTGCCTTCCAGCATGAAATAATGTTTTCAACCAAAATGAGGTTGTAGTGAAGTTTTTCATCAAAATGACAATTAAACACATTTCCATACACATACAAATACACAAGCAAAACAATTATACACGCGTTCCCCCCTAAATATAAAAGACTTCCAAACCAGCTATTGCATCATCACACGGCTGCTATAAAATTTCTTTCTACGAGTTGTTTTTTTGCAACCCACAGTGTTGTGGCTTTGAACAGTTCAGCTTTATTGTATTAAACCCGACAGTAAATGAGGGCTTGAAGACTGCATTATTCTTTCTCTGAAGCGTGCCATTTATAAACTTTTTTTTTCCCCAGTGTCTCTGAAAATCCCTGCCAGGTTTCACATGGTCTAAATATGTAAGCGGTTGATATAAATTGGGAGGAGGAGATTGAAAAAAAGAAAGTTGATTCAGTGCTGTGTCTGGGCTTGCACTCAAATTTGAATGTTCAAAATTAGTCTCAGTGTTGTCAGAATGTTCCTCAAGTCGATCAGTGAGAACGCTTGAGGCCAATGTAGCCTGCACTGTTGTTGTCGGAGCAGAAATTTTGCCGTTATGCCTCTGAAATTATCTTTCCAGTTTAAAAGCATGTCAGTGGCATTACTGCAAAAATATTTAGTTAAAAAAGTGCAAAAAGTTTAGACAAACTTATGGTTGATGATATGTATATTATACATTCTTTATATTTATATACATATATATATTGCAATGTAATGGAGAGTGTGTTAGAGAAGTGAAGAAAAGAGTGCAGGCAGGGTGGAGTGGGTGGAGAAGAGTGACAGGAGTGATTTGTGATAGTAGTGAAATCTGCGAGAGTGAAAGGAAAGGTTTATAGGACTGTGGTGAGACCTGCGATGTTGTATGGATTAGAGACAGTGGCATTGAGTAAAAGACAGGAGGAGGAGCTGGAGGTAGCAGAGCTGAAGATGTTTAGGTTTTCGTTGGGAGTGACGAGGATGGACAGGATTAGAAATGAGTTTATTAGAGGGACAGCGCATGTAGGACGTTTTGGAGACAAAGTGAGAGAGGT
>JAAIIK010000028.1:1444070-1463662 GCA_014706435.1 Silurus glanis | reverse complement strand
TATCTATATATATATATATATATATATATATATATATATATGTCGCTATATATATATGTGAAAAAAAAATATATATAAAGAAATTGGCAATGGCAGGTGATCAAGGAGTGTGTATAGCTGGATTAATTTCACAATGTGTCTGACATGGGGGGAAAAAAACCTTTTCTTTTATTTATTCCTCCTTAAATGTAAAGGGCACAAGCATGTTGTCTTGGTTAAACAGGTTTCTCACTACACAGCAGGAGAACAGAAAGGGTCTGACTCATCAGGCAATTACCTACAGCACTCAATTTCACATGCTGCTATGATAATTAACTATAGAATATGTTAAATGGTCCTGTAGCTACTTTCTAGACTAAAGTCTGGCTTTCACTAAAGCTGAGCTTTTACCACATATTGAGCAGTGCCAAGATCAACGGAAACACGGGCAAGAGAAGTAGACTGCTTTCTTTAATTGAATTCTAATTCCATGTTCAGGCCGAGGGAGCGCTTTATAAATATTAATTAAAGTGGATTATCAGAACTATATATAGTTCTGGACAGGGCATACTTTTGAGAGCTACATATCAGGATCACAAGGTACCTCCAAAAGTGAGAAAATTGCATTTGAAAATGTAATTCTGACTTTGATGCAGGAGAAATGGAGACATTTTGACAGCCAGTATCTGATTACAAATCGAATCGGTTACGCTTTTGTCGATTTCAGTACAGCACACTGCTATCTAGCAACTGGCAGTTTTAGCTTAACTGTTAAGGCTCTGGGTTACAAATCGAAGGGTCTGTGATTCAAGCTCCAGCACTGCCAAGTTGCCACTGGGCCCTTGAGCAAGTCCCTTAACCCTTTCTGCTCCAGGACCACTGCATCATCTCTGACCCCATCTTGCTAATATGCCGCAATATGCATAGAAAGAATTTAACTGTGCTGTTAAGTATTTGTGACAAATAAATAAATCTATTTATAATCTATTCTATTTTACTTCACTAAAACCTGATATTTACTATGAAGAAAAAAAACCCCAGCAACATTTGACATCTTTAGGCAGTCGGATAATTTTTATTTAAAAAAATATGTTTTTTGCAACTTCATATTCCTATTAAGGAGTATTTTCTGTTAAAACTGTTATAATTCTTCACTCTCAATCATTCTTACATTGCAGATCAGTCAGGCCAATGTGTTTGTCTCACAAACACATAATTAGTTTGTATGCACCGAATGGTTTATTATGTTTAGTGATATTCAACCACGAATTTACATTTATATTTGCGGCATTTAGCAGACGCTCTTGTACAGAGGGACGTAGTAAAGTGCTTTCTAGCAATGAATGAATCTAAACTGGTACGCAAGATTACAAACCTTACGATAAATCAGACTACAACTCTGTTGAGAGGATGTTTTTTAAGACAAAGCAAACCTGGAAAAGTGTTAGTTTAAGTGTTTCAGAAAGAGGAAGGTCTACACCCTTGAAGATAGCCAGGGACTCCGCTGTTTGGAACATCTAGGGAAACTTAATTCTACCACTTCGGTGCCAGAACAGAGAAGAGCCTTGAGATATACTTACCTCTTACCCTGAGAGAAGGTGGTACCAGTCGAGCAGTGCTGGAGGATATCAGGCAGCGTGGTGCAGTGCAAGGAGAGATGACGTCTCTGAGGTAAGAAGGTGCTGGTCCATTTTTGGCTTTGTAGGCAAGCATCAGTGTTTTGAATCTGATACATGCAGCTACTGGAAGTCAGTCGGCGGGAGCGCAGAAGTGGGGTGGTGTGGGAGAACTTGGGCAGGTTAAACACAAGTCACGCAGCTGCATTTTGAATCATTTGCAGTGGACAAATAGCGTTCAGAGGTCGATCTGCCAGTCAGAGAATTGCAGTGGTCCAGTCTTGAAATGACAAAACACTGAATAAGCACCTGAGCAGCTTGTGTGGACAAAGAAGGTCGAATTGTGTTGAGGGTAATTCCAAATACCTCCAACACAAACCATTGAGTTCTTTTCACAAATGTTTAAGAATGTCTATTGTTTTATGTGTCTATATATATATATATATATATATATATGTGCGTTTTCCTCTTATTTTTTAAGGTATTAATAAAAGCCTTTAATTTAATAATCTATCCCATGTATGCTGAGAAATGATTGATGTCAGCATTTACATTCCCCAAATAATGGAATGTAAATTGTAAAGGGGGGATTGTAAAAGCGTACACTTTGAAATGGTGGCTTACAAGTCAATGATAGCTTCCTAACAAAATATGTATGCTTCAGGGTAACACTGTTCAACATGCTCAGACGGGCCATGCTCACGTTTTCCATTAAAGATACTGTTTGGATACACACAGGTTTGTAAATGACATTCATCAACACCTGCATTACAATGACTAGAAAATGCATTATCAGAGTAGGAAAAGTGTAATATCGGTTTATGAAAAACAACATCCCATGAGCGAGAGAGTAAAATTTTTAATTAAACCCTTCAGTCATAATAGTTGTGATAATTAATCCAAGTTATAACAAAGTAGTAAAATAATAATATACGTTCACAAGTAGGGGATCGTAAAAAGGTTCTGATCTTAAAATGAACTCGTATATTTTTAATGGAACATTTCTCCATCGGGGTATTTTTCATCTAATGGTAAGGTGAAACCTTTCCACTAACTAGAGTTTAGGCTAAGTGCACTAATAACTCCACAACACAGCCTTTCTAAAGTTTCATATATGACACATAGTGAAACTGGAGCAGTGTTATTTAAGTTAGTGAATGTAATGGGGCTTTCTGCACTTCCTTTGCTAGTTTTTTTCCAGAGGGTGAGAGAAGAAATGTTAAATGAGGCCTGAGTCTTCAGGTATCTTTAATAAACCAGAGATTGTGCTAAGTCAGATGACTAGCATAGACAGAGACAGTATAGAAATTGAAGCTGGCTACGGCTGGAAATATAAATGAGGATATATCATAGATTTTATTTCATATTTTTAAACACCCTGCTAATATTCCATGTACAATCCTTGTCTGTATACCACAGAATACCTCATTCTACATGATTGATTAGTTGAGCTTAGCATTCAGTAGAACTTTAGGTGTGGATTCTGCTGAGCTGGACTTTAACACTGTGGATAAAATTAGACAGCCAATGATAAGAATCCATGTCCATCTTATTGATTAGACATAATTTCTAGGTCTTTCCCCATTCAAATAGATACTGTAGGATCCTGGAAAGATAAAAAAAAAACCCTGCAAAGACGTGTTGCCAATATGGCCACTGAGTAGAAAATATTTTTATACGGATGTTTTTAAAAAAAAGCCTTCATTTCTGACTTTACAGACAAATAGATAGCAAATGCACTCAGAAAATCAGCAATTTCTCTCATTTTGAATAGCTCTCAAATAATGAAGGGGGGGCAGAGAAGCCAAATGCCGTGAAAGTACTCTGATTTTAGTTTAGAGGCCGTGGAAGCCCCTTAACAGTCGGTTCATCAGCTCAATCGTAAGTCACTTTAGGTAAAAGCATCTTTCAAATGAATAAATGGAGTTGAAACACTTGCACCTTCTTCAGGTAAACTCCAATCTTTCTCTTCTTCCACTAATGATGAAGTTTCTACCCACAACAATACCCTATTTTATTTGTACTATTCAACTACTTTTACCCAAGAGTCATTAAGAGGGGGTTTAGTGATTATCCATAAAAGAGAAGCTGTTTAGAAATTTACAAAAATGTAAATGTACATTTACTCTGTCTGAAATCTCCTCAGGGGGTGACAGGAAACGTTGGGATCAAATTCTAAAAATATCCGCATGTGCTAGTGTGTTCTTCAATCCATTTAAGGGGGAAAAAAACCTGACAGTTCAGATGTCCTTCAAGCGAAGATTTCAAAACCCATTTCAAAACTTGCCTAAGTGAATATGACAAATTATATCCAGACAGACCACAGGGATTTATATGACTCGTGTTTATTGCCTGGCTGAGGAAATTGAATGAAAATATGAGTTGAGTTCACCGCCTGCATTTATAAAAATGTTGATCAAAGTGGTGAGGCAGTTGATCCTGTCTGTCTCTCTGTCAGCTGGTCAGCTCTTGATGAACACTATTACAGGTTACACAGACAATTCTACAAATCATCACCCTACCCATGACAACAAGAACATCTTTCCAGAAGAGTGGAGGTTATTAGAAAATAAAAAATGGACTAAATGTGAAATTGCATGTTTAAAAAGCCCATATAAGGCTAGAAGAGTGAGGCATCTCACAAGGCTGGAGATCTGTACAGCCGGGGAGCGTCCCAAGATATCGTACTGCATATACGATGCTAGGTTTGTCTTGCTGCACTAAAATGGACAATATCGCTATTGTCATCGTGAGTTCGAACAATCGTAAGTCTAACCATCGTACAGTAACTCGGGGACCACCTGTACCACAATTGTGAAATGCAAACTCACACATAGAAATAAACTGTAATAAACTCTCAAACCCTTCTCAACCCTACAGCCAGAGTTATGCAACAGGTAAAGACAAATGCAGCCCTTCAACTTTGTGTTTTTACTCTACAGTACAGTGCAACTGCCAAACACATTTCTGTTGTCATTTCTGTTGTTAGCTTTTTGCATAATGTTATTTGGTGTTTAAATTTGTGATCTCTGTGTTTTGAGATTGTTGTTTAAACTGTGGTCCTTAGTTTTTTTGTCAACTTTTCATTTTGTAGTGTAGCCATGGGAGTTCTCAACGGAATTGTAATTGGAATCAAACGAAACCTTAGTTGCCGAGCTTCCACCGTTTAAAAAATGTCCAATAAAAAATAAATTATGCTAGCTCAAGCTGTGCTCCATTGGATCTGGTCCATTTCCCCCATGACATCAACTTTTAACCTACAAGTTGAACAGAATCAGGGACTCACCTGGACAAGCCTGGCCTGCTCAGTCTGCAGCAAGCTGATCTCCTGGCTGATGCTGGTCTGGCCCTGCCTCAGTGCGCTGTACTCTGCCTTCAGCTGGCTGCCATGAGCTGAAAGTTTGGCAATTTCTTCAGCCAACTGGACGAGCAGAACGCGTTCCTGTCCTTTAACCGACTTCAGGTCTGTGTCATGGTGGCTAAGCGAGTGCAGCAGCGACGTCTGTAACCCCTCCAGTCGCAGGAAGTTGCTGTTGTAATCGGGGCAGTTGGGGTCGATGAAGATGTTAATGCGGGAGCCGTCGCCTCTTTCTACAGTCACCAGGGCGTTGCCTTCATCTTGATTTGTGGTGATGAGTGGCGGAGCATCAGGGCCTGAGGCTGCCTGGGAGTGGTTCATTAAGAGTATGGTGCCTGTTACTGTAACGGCTAGTAGCACGGCAACAAAGAGGAGGATGGTGCACAAAAGGTAGCTACAGCTCGTTCTCTGAGAGAGAAAAAAAAGAAATGCAAAAGATAGAGGGAAAAGAGACAGGACAAAATAGGTATTAGAGAAATAAAAAGGATTTAAAATAAAAGTATTTAGATACAGCATTTAAAAGTATCCGAAGCCCAGAGCTGCCAAATCCAGAGACCCTGTTTATCTGTTTTATGCTTTGAAGACATCATGTCCAGTAGTGATCATCAAAATGAACAAATATTTTATTGTCATGTCGTTCCTTTGATCAGAAATAAAATAAAATGTAAAAAAATTTGAATAAGCAGATCCTCCAACACGTCTTCATACAAGAACTTTGACTATAGTTCCAAAAATAACTCTATATTGTTTGTTGTGTATGTTTTAAAGTTACATTTTATTTTTTTAAATGCTCAAAGTGCGAAGCGGAGACTAAACAAATTTGTGGTCCGTCACTTTATACGTTCCTGAGCAAATTTAGATCTTAACTATGTTCCGCACATAAAAAATGATTGCACCGAAAGCCAGGGACCGAAAAATTTAGAATATGATTGTTTATTTGTCCATTGCATCTTTACGAGTTCTTGAATAAACAAACACTACAGACGACACACACATGCACATGCATGCTAAAATTTGGATGCTTTTCCTCTGAGATCTATATACTATAATATCCACTATATGTATTTACCTAAAATAAACAAAATTGAAAAAAAAAGAAAAAAAAAAACGGATGCAGAACTCTCAACCGAATGCTGGAAAAAATTTATGATAATTATTTTCTCTTCCGTCCCCGTGGTGAAAATCATTACACTTTAGGCGTCGCGAGCTGAATTCCTATTACCCTGCTGTGTGCTGACTGTTTACAATGCACCCATGGAGAGAAACTAACCACAACAACCCTGCAGCCCCCTTTCCTTCACACTCCACTGCGCCGAATCTTCTTCAGTCTCCTCAGTCTCTCTTTTTTTAATGATAATAAATATGCACAGAAGACGCCAATCGGCAATCATTAGGCTGAAGAAGAAGAAAGCAGTCTCTGCAGAATAAAGCAATGACATCTGATGTCTGCTGGGATTAGGAAACCTTGTCTCCAGGTCCTCACACGACTAACGAGAGCATCGCATTTGCCTGGGAAACAAAAAAGGCTTGCGCAAAGGTGTGGGGACTAATGCAAGTTATGGCCTCGACTCTTTCCTACAAGTATACAAGTCATGCAGAACGTTGTAGAAAATCAATAGAAGTATTTAAAAAGAAACTCTTTTTAAAATAAGATACTTCTTGTTCCACATTTTCTTGGGCTCTCCAACCACTGCTTTGTTACCAGGTAATGTATGGTAATGTGAATGCCCCAGTGTTTTGGTCGGTTCTTTTTTTTTTTTTTTTTCCTAGAAAAAAAAAAAAGTGGTAGCTAATATAAAGTAACAATATAGAAGGATGAGTGTTACTTCAATGCTATGATTTTCTTTCAAGCTGCCTGATCAAGACATGCTTATCTACTCCTGGTTCTTCTTTTTCTTCTTCTTCTTCTTTTGGCTTCTCCCATTAGGGGTTGCCACAGAGGATCATTCGTCTCCAAACCACTCTGCCTCTTTTAAACCAACTACCTGCATGTCTTCCCTCACCACATCCATAAACCTCCTCCTTGGTCTTTCTCTTTTCCTCCTTCCTGGTGGCTCCATCCTCAGCATTCTCCTACCGATATACCCCATGTCCCTCCTCTGCACATGTACAAACCATCTCGCCTCTCTCACTTTGTCCCCAAAACGTCCTACACGCGCTCTCCCTCTAATAAACTCATTTCTAATCCTGTCCATCGTCGTCACTCTCTCAACATCCTCATCTTCAGCTCTACTACCTCCAGCTCCACCTCCTGTCTTTTACTCAATGCCACTGTCTCTAAGCCAGACATATCAGTTAACGCAGTGATGCACAAATTGGCATTTGTATCGTGCGTTGTTTGTATGCATTGTTTTTGACATATCTGCATTGGTAAAGACCGATTTATTTATATATAAATATTAGTAGATGTGCTACACTTTTATTATTTAAAAAGTGACCAAAATATTGTGAACTGATTCTCAAAAACTGAATTTCCCATTCTGTCTCAGTAAATTTACTTACAGTAAATTTATGATTTCCTGTCTGTTTAAACCAAAGAAATAAAAGCTAACTATTTGTACCATATATTAAATTGCATCATATTTTTTCCATTGCATCATATTGCATTGAATGGCATTTTGTTGAATCAAATCGAAGTCAGATCACACTGAATGGTACTAGGGGTGAATCGTATCGCATTGCATCGGTAGTTGCTTCTTATATATCTTTAATGTATTATATCGCTGACTATGCATCATGATGAGGCCTCAGTTATTGAGATGCACATATATATCATGGTTTCCCTGTTAATAATGAAAGGTCTGTGTTGAACAAATCCCAAACTATACCATAATTACATTAGTAATGTATCTTGCACTTGTGCAGCATTTGAAAACAAAGACTTGATTAGTATATGATTCGATTCTAGATGAGGACTTGCTCCCAGAAGTCCACTGTGGGAGGCCTTTGGCAGACAAACTCTGACTTCAGAGTCAGAGTCAGATGGTATGCTATGCTACCCTTCTTTGCATGTGTCTTAGCATCCTTTTAAAGAGCGCCTCTGGGGGACCGGGAGAGCAAAGAGCCTTTTAAACATTTTATTAGCGAATGCCAATCGGGATACCAATCAGGGAGCCAGTAACTGTAGGCATTCCCACAAAAATAACACACCCACACTACCAGCAGCACCCTGCTCCTCTGGCCAATATCGGCTCGAGATCATGAGGCCATGCTCAACCAGGCATGGACAATATTTTGATAAGAGCTTTTATTTGTCATCAGTGAAGCAACACTGCAAAAGAAAAGCACATGAGGATAGAGCCAGGGGTGTCTAAACTAAAAGCATAGCGGAATTCGACTGTTCAGCTCATCTTTCTGTGGCGTTGCTTCAATAGCAGTGCGACACCAAAAATCACTGAGGGCAGAACCAGAGCAGAATATACAAAGTGGGAGAGCACTCAATGATTACTCAGGTTCAAAAGAGTCACACAAAGACACCTTCAGTCAGTCTTGCCTCCCTTTTGCTTTTAAGCTTAAATAAAGTGCAGGTGCTCTGGAAAGAAAAGCCTTATTGAGGAGACGGGTAGACAGATAAAGAGGCACAGTTTCCTTTCAAGCTATCAATTCTATCACCATGTGACGTTTTTTTTTAAATTGTCCAAATCAATATTGTGTCATTAAAAATGTGCAATCCTGATATTCCTTCCAAATGGCCTCGCTTTTTGAATCAAGATTGAGAAAATCCAAGGCGTTTGCACTCTATTACTGAGACTAGGATTTTGTGGGGTCTGATTGACAATGGTTCTCTTCCCTAGACACATCGATTGGTTTCGTATTTTCAACTTCCTGAATAGCCAGTGCTATTAGTCTAATGGTGAGTGGTCTAAATAGTGGCTTACACAATTATGGGCCATTGAATGAGTGTCTTTTGGCGCAGTGGTTCTGAGGCTGCTTTCAAATCTATTTTGTTTGGTGAGAAATACTCCAAAAGCGCTCAGATCAAGTCTAAGAGCAAACCAGTGTCACCACTATCACAGCACCAACCACTGGGAAAAGTGCAAGAAAGATATATGATTGTTTTATTGACCATAATCCCTGAGATATACTTTTGCACTAATAAACGGTGGCAACAACTATAGCATTCTGAATTTCCTCTAATACAAATTTGAAGTGCAGCAATAAAACATTCAAAAAAGCACCAGCAACGTCACTGACAGATAAAACAACACCCCCATATAAAAACAATTTGGTGTGCGTGAAAACTGTCGCAATATGCAACCGACCGAACCGAATGAAAAGGTGTCACAAAATCACACAAAAATAATTCTCTTGTACAGAAAACAAACTCAGTGTTAGAATTGGACCATGGTTCATTAGGGACAATAATGCACTTGTTATGAGTAGCAGGATATTAAAAATGACCTTTCATGAGCGTCATGTCTAGAACTGCATCTCTATATAGGTTGCAATATGTTGCATCACTCACACATTGCAATCTCTTAGTCTTCCAAAGACAAAAACAGATAATCCACTGCAATATGTCCAACATGTTTCATTTTTATATAGATAAAGGCTCCAGCTGATATCTGTGTGATGGCTGGATCTGCGCTGGATCCCCGGGCTTCTCATATAACCGAGAGGAGGCCAGAAATAAAATCAAAACACAGATCCACCTGCCAACTACACAAGCTACAGACCTCGCTGTGGCTTCCTCATTATATTACAGGCCAGACAGAGAGCTCGCTTTCGCATACGACTCGTTCAATAGGAAACGTGCTATAGCCTTTAGGATTAGATAACCAAGAATCTCGGCTCAGGAAGCAAATCATCGAATGGATTGTTTTGCACTTCTAGTGCACGTGTTCTTCAATGTGGATAATGATTTGAATCTTGGACTATATGGACAAAAGTATTGGGACACCTGACCTTTTCTGCCATATGTGCTTTTTCTCACAATTGTACAGGACGTCTTTAGATGCGGTGTAATACAATTTAGCGTTCACTTAAACTTGGAAACCCAAACCAGTTCCAGCATGGAAGTGAGCTCCATTAAGATATGGTTAACATTTGTTTACATAGTTTTACATGGTTTGGAGAGGAGGATCATGAGTGGCCTGCTATTGAGCTCTGACCTCAACCCTACTGAACACCTTTGGGATGAATTGGAACGCTGACTGCACCCCAGACCTCCTCACCTCCATCAGTACCTGACTTTACTATCCCCTTTTTGGCAATATATTGACAGCTGAATTGATGTAAAATCCGAACAGACAGAAATTTATTTTGCTTCCTTATTTTAGTGGATCAAAGTCTCCAGTGACTGGTGGTCTAGAGTTTGGTTGTCCCTGCCTTTAGGCTAAAACCTGGACACAGATACATTATGCAAGATAAAAACCTGTATCAAATGCATAATAATAAATACAAGATCACTGTTTTGCAACAATCTTCCCCACATTCAAATCCAGTTGTAAATTCTATGTATGGTAGTGGTAGTGGTTAAGGCTTAGGGCTGCTGATCTGGAGGTACAGTACGTGAGTCCAAATCCCAGCACTGCCAAGCTACCAGAGTTGGATCCATGAGCTTGACCCTTATCTGTCATCTGCTCAGGTTGTATTACAATATTGTAATTAGCCTTGGATAAACATGCCAGCTACATGTAATACATGTAAATCTGACTGATGCACATGGGTGCACAACTGTTTTCTTATCCCTGGTGTGGCTGTGCATATTTACACAGTTTAAAAAATAAGAGTGCAGGAATAAAAGGAAAAGTTTTGCAAATGTATGGCTTCTTATTCTCTCAGAGCACATGTTGTACTGCTCGCTGATTTGAGACCAGTGAGTGCCAACAGGAGCTGGCAAGCAGAATGGTACTGTGCTTAGAAATGTTTCAAATTCACTCTCTATTAGAGCAAGACATTTAGAAATAGATTTTCTGTACAAAGAGCAAATTTCTAATGGAAAAAAAAAAAACAGCTAATAACCAGTAGATGTACAATAATGAAGTAAATGCAATTAGCTACTGTAATTTAAGTAGCTTCTTTTTGTATCTGTACTTTATTAAAGTATTTTTATTTAGGGAGACTTTTACTTCACTACATTTCAAAGTCAAATATCTTACTTTTTTTTTTTACTCAACTTCATTTAGCAAAATCAGTTGCATTTTTATTTATGAGTGGATGAAAACTTAACTGGAAAAAAGGTTTTGTTTGACTCATTAATATCATTCTATTATTAGATTGGTGTGCGAAGAGTAACATTAGAGTCTTTTTACATAAACTGAGTTGATTATGCAAAGAGTCTTGTAATAAAAATGATAATAGGAAACATTAGAGCCATCATAAATCATACTTTTGTATTTTTATTCAAGTCAAAGTTTAAAGGGACACTTTTACTGGAATAATATTTTACAGAGTGTATCTCTACTTAGCTCAAGTACATGGTTTGTGTACTTCACCACTGCTGATAACAGGTTTCAGTGTGGTCAATTAAAATTTCAATAGTGGTATGTAACTCAAATTTGGAATGGCCCGGTAACATACATTTTCGTTCTCGTGATCCAGAGCAACATTTACTGAGCAAGAAGTTAAATAATGTGGAAAAATCCAATCTAAATTCCCCATTTTTCTGTACCTATTTCCCCTGTAGCTTGTCTCTAATGTAATATACAGTATGTATGTACATTAACTTGCACCAGAAAGATGCAGGAACCAAAGCAAACAGCCAGAAACTGATACACACCCTCCAAATATCAAGACTTTTTTTTTTTTGCTCTGCCTTGGAGAGCACAGCTTCATTAGCTGGATTGAGATGATAAATGCATAATAAAAGGGGGACTGAGAACTCGATCATACTTTAGGCAGTCAAAAACAAGCTGCTCCAGTTTTTCCTCTCCCATGAGTCCTTAACCTGAACAGTTAACACACTTTTTTTTCTTTCCCTTCTTTTTCAGACACCACACCAATACCCAAATGCATAAGTGGAAAAAGATCATCTTTTCACGATAGCATAAAAAAGCCATAAAAACATCGGCTATCGTTTATGATTATCTTCACTTTATAAAGCCTTGGAGTCTTGTTGAGTAAGGTGAAATATCTTTTCATTGTTTCTCGTAAGACAGAAATATGACTAGCCACTAGCTAATTCAAGTAATCAATCCAGCCACAAAACCAGATGTAAACCATGTTGAGATTGCGGATTATATCCCCATATTACAGTTCAGTCAGTGCTCATTCTCATGAGCGCTCATTCTCGGAAGCTTGAGTGTTCAGCAGTTCAGATACGTGAACATTCTGAACCACTGCTTGTAAGAATATTTTCAATATTTGCACAAACGACAATTAGGAACAAGCTGCTGAAACTGAAGCACACACACTCTCTGAAAACAAAATGCTAAATTGTACTACTGCTTGCTTAGATGTACATCCTAACCACTAGACCACCAGGGGACCTGATCTACATATAAAATATTGGTCTCAAATGATTGGTCACTTTCTAATAAATAAAAGTGCGTTTACTAATAATCACATATAAATAAATCTGTTTTTACCGATGCAAATATGTTCAAAACGATCCTTCGCGGTACAAATGGCAACTTGTATCCGATGCAAACTTTTTTAAATCGATGCATTACATTGCATTACATCAGTAATAGACAGATTTACACTTTCACTGCTTTGTTATTTGGGCTTTACTCAATGGTGAGCTCCTTTTTGCTTCAAGGCCAAAGGTTTGCTCAAATACAAAAATCGTAACGGCAGCATTTTTGTTGCCTTTGCTTACAAAAGTCCCTATAAAAAATATCAAATTGGAAAATATAAGTAAATACAGCCATTAGATAATAAAATGTAAAAGCCTATCGTATTCCACTATGGAAATAAGATGCAGAGCCTGGATTTGTTTCAAAAGGGTAAAAGCTTATGTGCTTATAATTTTTTTTGTAGAACTTTCTGTAGAACTGCAATATCAAGCAATGTATTTCATTTATAAAGAACAAACAAACAAATAAAAAAAATGTTAATTTCAACGTAAATTAAACTCTCTTCAAACCAGACTGTATTTTCTTTCAATTCTATATTGTCAAATACTTTTATTGTTTAGTTTTTGTTGGTTTAAATAAAAAACTATTTGAATAAAAGCTTACTAAGCATTGGTATCATTTCATATCATTTCGATGATGTGAAGAAGTGGGGGTCCAATCTAATGCACAGAAGCGGTCGGCATGCCTGAAGGTTTCCCTTGAGTTCATCTTGACCTTCAGTTGATTATTATGTGGCTCCTGTTTGCTTGAAAAAGAAACTTGCTGTCACAGCGGCACTTTGTGGATCAGATTGGACACCCATGACACACAGTATGCAGCACGGTCGTGTATTATGTCGTATTATTGTTATATTCTATTATTCTTATATTCTATTATTGTAATTAAGGTCTGATTCTGTTTCAGTTCATACTAGACAATCGATCGTGCTTTATTCACAATAATTATCTTAATTGGCCTGTAATGCTTCATAATTGTAGATCTGATATAGGAAAATTACAAAGAATTAATCATCTAAACTCAGCTCTTATTAGCGTAGATCTGGCGGCACGTTCTCGTGGTAGCTTCGAGGGTGGTGCCATTATGTCACTGTCAGAAGTAATTCAACGGAACGTTCATCATTCCATCAGAGATCTTTTTATCTCAGCTATTTGTCACCTTTCACAGAGTGGTCAATAAGGAAACTTTCTCACTGAGAGCCTTGAATTGCTCATGCGTGCACTGGCAATAAAAAGTACATGTGACGGTATTTACTGGGACATGAATTGAGGACACTGAGTACTTTCGCGGCATCTCGGAAATGGCCGCTCGCTATAAGGTTGGAAAATAAGTGCAGAAAACCGTCCTGGAAATAACAGTCATCTACGGCTGGCGTCTACCTGCAAAGTTTTCATCATTACATTTTAAACCTAGCAGTGCTGCTAACCTCTTTTAGCTCTGTATGGCTTTGGGTCATGTTTTTACGGACTTTGCTCTAGTATATACACAGGTCATGTACGCTGAATTGGTATATATTTGGTATAAAGTGTATACCATGTTTTGTAATCCCTGTTTAGACATAAGCTCATAAGTCACATGCATAACTTCGTTTATATCTCAGTGCTGCTGAATTCTTGAAACTGTTTGGTCAGCAGGCTCTGACTGAAGTTTTAATTCCAAAGCAGATGTATTAATGTGCTCCTTCTAATACGTGTTCTCATTGACATACCTGAAATAGTAATGCTTTCTGTAAGGAGATGCTTTTTTTGGAATTTTAGAAGGAGTCTCCCATGTCAGACCTCTATAACAGCCAGAGGAAAAGTTTTCACTTTTTCTGCAGAAATTCCTTCTGAGTATGAACACTTGCTGTCATGGGAAAATAATCAGCTTCGAGGTGAAAACAATAGCTCGAGTTTTTGAGTCATGGTTCATTGCAGTGTTTTATTCCTATTCATAAGGTAAATATTTATCAAATTGATATGCAGTAGTACCTCGAAACTCGTCGGCTGCGAAACTCGTCAAATTCGGTACTTGTCACGCTATGAGAGATGAACAAATTACACAAACCATGTACTTGAGTTAAAGTGGAGATACACTAATTAAAATATTATTTGAGTAAAAGAAAAAGTGCTCCCTTTAAACTTTCACTTGAGTAAAAGTACAAAAGTAAAAATGTTTGCATGATTTTTTATGGCTATATTGTTCCTATTATCATTTTTGTCACAACACGTTTGCATAATCAGCAAATGTATGTGAAAAGACTATAATCTTCCTCTTAGCACACGAATCTATCAATAGAATGATATTAATGAGTCAAACACGGATTGATATCTAATAAAATTATCATGAGAATAAAACCTTCTGTTAAACTACTTGTGGCAAGTTCAAGTCAGGAGATTCTTCCATCATTTAATCTTCTCAAAATGTTCTGCTTGATGTTGAACTGATGCTGAACTCTATGTTGGTGATAAGTAGACACCACCAAGCGACAAAAACAGAGCGTGCGCTCGACCCTGACTGGTGAATTGCTGCGTGTTTGAGCGGTTAAGTTTTTATCCTCATACATAAAAAGGAAAGACTGATTTCACAAAATGTAGTTCAGTAAAAAGTACGATATTTGACTTTAAAATGAAGGGAAGTTAAAGTAAAAGTTTCCCCAAATGTAAATAATTCAGTAAAGTACAAATAGGTGAAAAAGCTACTTTAGTACAGGAATGAATTGGTCCCCTGGTGGTCTAGTGGTTAGGATGCGGCGCTCTCACCGCTGCGGCCCGGGTTCGATCCCCGGTCAGGGAACCAACCCCAGCCACTCTTAGTGCCGTCCCAAGCCCGGATAAATGGGGAGGGTTGAGTTAGGAAGGGCATCCAGCCTAAAAACGTGTGCCAATCAAACATGCGGATGATCCGCTGTGGCGACCCCTAATGGGAGAAGCCGAAAGAAAGTTTTTAGTACAGGAATGAATTACATTTACTTTGTTACTGTCCACCACTGACTCGACACCGACTTTCCTGATGAAACTCATGAACGCTTCAGTCTTGTGGTAAAACAGATGCATGAAGAGTCTCATATTAGCTTGTGACCAGTGCCATAGAGTGCCCTCCAAAGCATTCTCTTTTATGCTTTCGGTGCATTTTAAGCCTAAATCATGGGTCCTAAAGTGGTTACAAATACCACCAAAAAGCCTGAAAAAGATAGTAATAAGGCTGAAAGGCAAATAAAAAGAAGCACAATGGAAGTGAACATAGAGAATATAGTAAACCAAGTATAAGGGCGAGATGATTGACTCTAATTACTGCTATGTACAGTATCTACAGTATCTGATTACAAGATTTCTTTGTATGCCTGTCAAAAAACATCACTGTACAATTTGCCAAGTAAAAAATAAAATTTTGAGAAACCTTTTATGCATTGTCTTTATTCCTTATACAGTACAGTACTGCATAAAAAAAATACTTGTTCAGTACGCATCCAGCACTCAGAATGAATTACTGACTAGTACATAGTTATTATTGTATTAATATATGATATTTATTATGCCAGGGTTGAAAATGAGTTATAAAATCTGTTTATAAATGAATTATAAACACTAAAATTGTAAAGCACGATGACAGCTTGTTGTGCAATAGTTTCTGTATCAGTATCTGTACAGTATGTTATAAAGCAGATTATTGTTACATGATGCCTTGGAGCATTAATTCCTACAATGTGCTAATTAACAGATATTATAGTGCTGCTCTCTCTCTCTCTCTCTCTCTCTCTCTCTCTCTTTCTCTCTCTCTCTCTGTCTGTATCTCCGTACGTGTGTGTGAATGTGAGGCAACACGAATAGTGTCCATTTTCAGCAGGTTTCCGCGGCAATGCAATCCAAGGACAACGATTTGTCTTTCAGGCGGCACCTAGGCTGTGGAAATCGTTGCAGGATGTGCATAACTGTCCTATCGCTTTCTCTTTCTCTCTTGTTTTTTCTTTTTTTTTTTTTTCTCATCTTTCCTTTCTCTCTTTCTGTGCTCCCACTGGACCGGTAGAAAGCACACAGCCCCAGCCTGCTCTGTCTCGCTCAGTGGATCAGAAGCATAGGAGGACAAAAGATTAACTTGCACACACACGATTGCACCCATATCAGAGACAGACACATACAATGCACCTTTTTATTTATATATATATATATATATATTTTTTTTTTTTATCTGTGACACCTTACGCACCAGAAGAGAGGCTGAGGAAAATGAGAGATTCACTAAACATCCACCTGTGCCTGTAACACACTCGCATTAATTTATTCCATCAGCTGCGTTTATTCCGAATGGATATAATAGAGGTTTGAGCTGAGTACTTGAGAGATTGATGTTCTATAGAAATCTTGGGATTTGACCTCATAAGCTTCGAATCATTAGCATAGAGCTTTAACCAACGGAGGCTGATTTATACGTCTACAAAAACACATTACCTACAGTTAGGACACAGAGAAGTGCAGAGCTCACAGTGGCTCAAGGTTTCAAGGTGAACAAGACAGGTTCATCTGTGGTGCAGTGCAGCAGGCAAGCGCTGATTTGTTAAGCAGAGAACTGTAGCATTATGGAACAAGGCCAGACAGTCCTCTGTTTAAAAACCCAAAAGCCATGGCGATTTAAGAAAAGTAAAGGAAACAGTTTTTTACTTGCCACATATACACTACAGCACAGTGAAAGCCATTCTTCATATAACCCAGTTTGTTAGGAAGCTTGGATCATTCATCATACAGAGAGCACAGAGGGTTAAGGGCCCAACTCAAATGCTCAACAGTGGCAGCACTGGCAGTGCTGGGGCTTGAATCCCCAAACTTCTAATCAGTAACCCAGTAACCCAAGCTATTACTTTCCCCTAAGTACCTTTAATGACACATCTGCACTTTGAATCACTTTGTAAGGGTGTCACAGAATTAATTGAAACTCTGAGTCGAATTATTTGAAACTTTCAACACCATGTTCACTTCAACGTTACCCATAGTGCCGTTCACCAACAAGCTGAAAATGGTGCCCTTTATCCTTCGCTACCTAAAGGGGGTCCAGGCAGTCCAGTTTCTTTACTTCCTGTAGCTTAAAGTGTTCGGATTCCAAAGCTTGGACGCGGTAGCTCAGTAGGTAAACCATTGGACTTTGGATCCCAAGGTCACATCCCAGCCACACCAAGCTGCTATTCCTGGCCCCCTGAGCAAGGCCCTTAACTCCATAGCTGCTCAGCTGTATGAATGAGATAAATGTAAGTAAGCTCTGTATAAGGGCATCCCCCAAATGCCATAAATGTAAATTCAAAACGTCAGCAGTAATGCTAATATGCCAATTAAAGCCATCACACTTCTCATCTCTTGGATTGCTGACTAGACAAGCCTAGTTAATTACGTTTGCCTTCTGAAAGTACAATATAAACTGTACAAAATGAGTAAGAAAAAAAGTTTCACATTCTATTAAACACTTTTAAGTGCACTATCAATGTATCAATGTTTTGACTGTTTCAATGGCACTAAAATCCTTTTATCTACACTCTTTCTTTTCTGTTTTCCTATATTTAGCACTGCCCAGTAGTACACATACTGTAATACATTCAAGTATGTTGGCGGAACCCTATACAGCTATCCACCCACAACACTCTTACATGTTGGCAGAAAATAAATCAGTCATGAGCCACCACTGATCTGAGAAGAAAGCAATAGCTTTCATTGGAGTCAAAGCTTTAACTACAAGCAGCTTGACCTTTTGCTATGAGTACATTGCTAGTGTAGCATGAGAGAATCACGTAGGAAGATTGTGGCAATGTATTAGAGAGAGATATATTTAATTAATCCAACGAGGGAAATGTTTTCACTTATCCCAGGTTGTTAGTATGTTGTTGTCAGAAGACATGATAAAGTCCCCTAAAGCTTTAAAAGGGCCTTACTCAAGGGCATTTATTCCTCTTAAAATGCTCTGCTTGCTGTTGTACTGATGCTGAACTGTATGTTGGTGATAAATAGATGCCACCAACCGGCAATGGCGGTTCTAGCTTGAATGATGCTCTGGGTGAACCACGTCACGACCCAACATCTCCCCCCATTAATTTGTTTCAGCTTTGAAAAGCTCCTTTCTGCTTTAGCTACCGTCACTGGATGAATAAGACATATTCTCAGAGCAGTCCACAAATCTGGGTGCAATTCTGAAATGTATAAATATCACCCTAAATGCGTTTATTGCACAATTAAATACATACGTCACCAAGAACCATACAACTCCTTGGCTAATAGCAACCATAAGATACATAAAGCATCTATATCCTTATAATATGTCTTTTAAATGGGCCTTTTTGACTGCACTTGAGATTCCCTCTTACTGAACTCTCAGTACTCTCAGGACCTTTTCAGTACAATTACAAAAAACTCAATCTAACTAAACAATAAAAACTGTAATTTTTTTGTTGCTACACACATTATGATAAACTGCATAATATAAATTATAATGTTAAGCAAACTAAAATAAATTTTGTTGCTATATGTGTAAAAGCATAGCAGGCAACACAACATATACAGTTTTAGCCTATTTCATTAAATGTATTTGTCTTTACTCTCCTCATAACATGATGAGTGATAGAGCTGCATACACAACTTTATCTTTAGCACATTTCCCCCTACTTCTTTCCACTTTTTTCTGAATTGGGCTCCTGAGGGTTAAGACCTTTTTTTGTCATCCATAATTTTCATTTGGATTCAGCTCTACTTACTGACAAGACCTGGAGTGACGTCACGTCAGTTCTCCCACTGGAAACTCTAAAGACTGAGGTGACGTCACCCAAACCTCGCCTCTCCTTTCTGAGTGTAGAAGTGAGGGAACTTCTTCTGGCGGTGGGTGCACACTCCCAGTCACGACCACGTTCTTTCACCGTGACGATATAATAATTGACATGACAGTTTAAATGAACGGTAAATAAAAACGTTTTTAACGTACAGTAACGAATTACATTTATTTGTTACTCTCCACCACTGCCTTTAATGCTATGCTGGCAGCACTCATGCATTTGTTTTTTTGAAGCCAGCTTCTGTACTTGACACAAAGAACGAGAGCTCGCTACTTTGATGAACCCTTGAGAGGCCTGTTCCAAGTGAAACCCATCTTGAAAAAACCTCTGTATGACCC
>JAAIIK010000028.1:1404368-1427298 GCA_014706435.1 Silurus glanis | reverse complement strand
TGTGTTGAGTGTGTGTGTGTGTGTGTGTGTGTGTGTGTGTGTGTGTGTGATTTGGAAATAATGTAAAGAAAAAGGTAAAAATATCACTACCAAGCCTCCAATTAAAAAATAAAAAAAAAAGGAGTTTTTTAATCCCTGACCAATTTGCATTTTACACATCAGTGATTGGTTGTAATTTAGTGCTGCTTGAGCAAGGTGAAGGCATTCACTTTTATTCATTTATGAAGTTTCACACACTGTGAGACAGCTGAGCCAAAATTACCATTCACAGTGCGAGACACTTTGTCCTCACCAGTGTAAAAATACCAGCATCTTTATTTGCAATGTGCTAGAAATAAAGCGGCTGCTTTCAGTGGTGAAGCGTCAGCGTTCTTAAAGATACAAAAATAATTGATCAAGCTGACAACAAATAGAGCAATCAGTCGATCAGTGAGCTGTTTGTCGGACATGTGTTACACCTTGCAGTCTTTTCCTCTCGCACATGCATACGCACACACAATATTCCTGCTTCTCTCATTATTTAGATTGACATGTCAGAGATTTAAATCATGCCGATGTTTTACGTTCTTTCATATTGCAGCTTCTTTCATCCAGACAGTTTGATTGCCAATTACCCACCATCTTCCCCCAGAGCAGTATCTTCTATGTAACCCCCACCACCACCCCAACACACACACACATACACACACACATGGAATCTGCAGTAAGTTTATATCTGAGAGAATTCTGTGAGAATTCTTTATATTGAATTAGACGGCTCAGACAGGTCACGGTGAAAGAAAATCATTTCAAATGATATTTTTGTTAAACATGATAAAGTGTTTGTCAGAGAATTAAGACCCAGGAGCAAAAAAAAAACCACATTATATTGTGAATTTGTAGTGCACTATGGTTCCTAAGAACAATGGTACTTTTTTTAGTTAAAATGCTCGGTGAACCACATGCTTTATTATGAGTTTGTATCAAAAGGTTCTGAGACTAGCTCTGTTCACAAGAAAATACTTTATTTATCTACGTTTATATACTATCACCTTTAAAATAGTTCCCTTGCACAGCAATACAGTGCTCCCAGCGTTCCTGACACTTCTAGAATGTGTCCTGGACGTCTTCTTTTCGAAGCGCGTAAAGCACCTTCTGCGATTTGTTCTCCGCAATAGTGTCAAAACAGCCCCCTTTGAGCTGGAACTTCATTTTCGGGAAGAGGGCGAAGTCCGCAGGAGCCGAATCTGGTGAGTAGGGTGAAAAACCCGAGCTTGGTGATACAGTGCACACGTGGTCAGAAGAGCAGACGTGGTAATGCACATGGTCAGAATAGCATCAGTTGCACAGCTCTCGATGTACACGTTATAATGTCTTTTGGTACACTGACTTATAAAGTTCGGTGCTCCCTGTGACTGTGAATGCATCCTGCTCTCTGGATGTTTTTTGCACCATTTTTTTTGCAAACCTTAGAGAATGCTGCATGTGAACATCGCTGGAGCTCATAAATTTCTGCTTGTTTGGTACCATCGTCCATGGCATGGACGATTAAAAAAAATTCCAATTCTGATGTTCAATGTAAAATATTTAACTTAAGCTCCTGACCTGTACCTGCAGGATATTACACTTTCAACTGCTGCCACATGCTGCTGATTGAGCTCTCGCATGAATGTGAAGGTGTACACGTGGATTTCGTGTATATGTGTGTTTACAAAGTTTCGAAGAAATTTTACTTCAACCTAGTTTTTTTTTTTAATTGGGTTATAAAATTAATACAAAAAAACAAAAATAATATAGGAAATAGATTAGATATGGCCTTCATTTGTCTTCTATTTACTCTTTCTCTACTCCTTTAATCTTTCTTGAATCTTGATGGCCCGTTCGAATGCCTTCCCTCATCATCCTAATCTCCATAAATCAGGGTTTGTTTCATGTAAATTAGATGTAATGGATATTACATTTTATGTATGTATTTTCTTTGGTATCATATTGTAGATATATGGTATGTAAATATGGTACTTGTGGGTGGAAGCATTCAGCCATTAAGCAGAAGCTGATTCATAATTTGAGTTTGAATCAGTTTCCAGGAAAAAGATTAGTATTTGTTCATTCATCATTCTGAAATCTTAACCTTGACCTCTATGCAACACTGTTGAATAAGGGTCACTATTATTCTGGTTTATTTATAGATCAGTTTATTTTTTTTAATTGTTTTGCCCAAGGGCACAGCAGTGGCAGTGTTGTGGTGCTGGGATTTAAACTTACAACCTTCGGATCAGTAGTCTACTGAACTACCATCTCAGGGTTTGGGGTTCTGTTGTCTCAACAGCCTATAAAAATGTGCATTTTCCTACTAATGAGTTATCACCGAGTAAGTAACATTATTGCATGATAGTTTGTTGGATTGAGTGTTACATAATTTACATAAATGGATTGAGTGTTACATAACATAAATTGCAGACTAATGCAGGTCTGCAAGGCTAATATATATGTATGTATATACATACTTTACATTAATATACAGCATTTGTCAGGGCATAAACATGATTAACCACATTGTACAAGCAGCGACAGCATGAAAACGCATGAATGCAGTAAACTGTAATGTATCTTGGGAAATGTTTGTTGGAATTGTTTCCTGTTAGACCGAAGGGAAAAAAAAAAAAAAACAGATAAAGTATGATGTATTGCATGCTGTTGCAGGAAGTCAAAATGTTGGTTTGGGCCTCTTATTAATTTTTTTCCTGCATTGTCTAGAACTATCCAGAGGGAAATATTTCCCTGATCCGGAGCGCGATGGCAGAATTTACAGCCTGTTGGCTTTGAGAACGTCACAAAGAGAGGCAGATGTGCCTGCAAACCTGTGAAACACACACCTGCTCTAACTGTGGCTATTGTCACTTCTTGTGCATACAAGAAAAGACTTGGGCAGGTACAGAGAGAGAGAGAGAGAGAGAGAGAGAGAGAGAGAGAGAGAGAGAGATGGAAAAAGAGAAATACAGTACATCACACATACATAGAAGTTATAAATTGTTAGAAACAGATACAGCAACTTTTCAGAAATCCAGATGTAGATTTCGATTCCTAATTAGCAACTAAAATTGACAGCATGAAGAAAAAAAAATCCCTGAGATGACATGAGGAAGTAACTTCAAGAGGAACCAGACTTCTATCCATTTCTGGGTGGCGCTGAATAATGAGCTTATAAATCATTACATTTCTGCATTCGTATAATGTAAATTCAAACAGTATTTAGTTGGTTTGCTGAAAGAATCTTAAGTGTGAGTAATAGACAATCTTTATGATTACAGCAGCAGTACTTATAACTGACTTCTCACACATTCTGGAAAAGTCATTCTCAAAGAAGGAGCTGATAATTAGCAGGCCATTAGAAACTATATGAGAGACACTGACATTTTGGTGAAACGCCTCCAGAATTAAACCATTTCCTAAAAGCCAATTACCATTTCAGATCTTTCGTGACACCAGATAAAAGAAGATTTGAAAATTTAAGTCAGAGAAATGTGATCGGTAAGAAATCACGGCAGAGGTTTGACAGTTAAACATAATTAAACATAATCAAATGTCTTATAAGACTTTGTAGTGAATAAAGGAGATCTGAAAATGAGTTTAACCTGTTGCTAGTCCTTTATACTGATCTATACTATATATATAACTATATATTTAAAAATTTCTTTATATACTGTATGTATATTTTTGCATTCAATATTTGCGGCTCATCACTACAACTCAAAACCTTACTCCTCCTAACCAGCAGAGGTCGCAATCTCCTGATCTAATTCTTCTTTTCTCCTTCAATTTTTGGTGTGTTCCCCGGTTTATACGCTTTTCTATTCGGTGTTGCGATGTCTTGCCAATCCTGCTGTATTGTTTTTCAATCCCATTACTTCTTTGCCATTCTGGTTTCCATCTGGGTTTTCTTTTTACCTGTGTTTGCCTATGACTTCCTGTGCACAATGGTTTACATTAATGTCATTATCTTAACTGGATCTGTATCTCTTTGCCCAATTTGCTCTTATAATTCCATCCACTCTTCTGGGAAGATGTTTGACCAGATTTTGGAGTGTGCTTATGCATGTGTTCATCAGCCACAAGGGTATTATGAAAGGCAGGTACTGATGTAGGTGAGAAGGCCTGGGGTGCAGTTCCAAATCATCCCAAAGGTGTTGAATAGGAACAAGATGAGATCTCTATAGCAGACCATTCAAGATCTTCCTCTCCAAAGCATGTAAAGCAGATCTTCAAGGAGCTCACTTTGTGCACAGGGGCATTGCCATGCTGGAACCGGTTTGGGTTTCCAAGTTGAAAACTGCAAAATGCTACATTTTATCAAAGCGTATCCAAAGACATCCTGTACAATTGAGTGCCTCCAGCTTTGTGGTAACAGTTTGGAAAAGAACCACATATAACAGGAAAGGTTAGATGACCCAATACTTTTGGAAATGTAGTGTATCTAGGGTTTGGACTTGCACCCAATGTAAACATGTCCTTTTTGTGATTTTGTGGTTAAATTATACCAAGCTGTTACTAATAAACGTATTGTGCAGTGCTACACAATTGTGTCTGACATACTGCAGAAAATCTCATAGCTGACCTCGCACACCCACATGGAAGTAAAAATCTCCCACTCACGTCACAACATGTCTTGTTCCACATCTTTTGTCTGAACCACATATGCTGTAAACCTTTCTTGCAATGAATAATAAGTCTCCTATTCGTAGCTGTAATTGTATCTATTTAGAACACGTTATCCATTCAATCTGTTCAATAATGTATTCAGCCAGCTGGGTAGAAAAATGCTCCAGAGGCTTTAAGTGGCCAAAAATAACGACCTGTGTACCATGGATAACTGTTTTTGCCGAAACCGCTACAAAGGCCCAAAAGAAACTGACGTAAGCCATCCATTGTTACCGAGAAATCTCTAAATCAATCAGACTGTCCTTCCCTTATCTCATGACAGTAATTCGCAATAGCCTCATCCTTAACATTGTTTCAGTGTACACTTAGGTCTGTATAACATCACTCTTCTTCACCTGTATGCTGTAATGCTTTATAATCCCACTTTCCAGTGGTAGCCAGAAGAGTCAATTCTGAGTCTGGTTCCACTCAGTTTTTCTCCCTCATGCTGTCTCAAGGAGTTTTCTCTTAACGCTGTAAATGCTAGCTTTATTCTATCGTTATATTATATTAAAATTACAATACATTTATGTATAAGCTTGAGTACAACCTGCTTCTAGGTTGTAGCTAAACTTCTTCTTCATTTCGGCTTCTCCCATTAGGGGTCGCCACAGTGGATCAGCCGTCTCCATACCCCCCTGTCCTCTACATCTGCCTCTTTCACCCCAACCACCTGCATGTTTTCCCTCACCACATCCATAAACCTCCTCCTTGGCCTTCCTCTTTTCCTCCTTCCTGGTGGCTCCATCCTCAGCATTCTCCTACCGATATACCCCATGTCCCTCCTCTGCACATGTCCAAACCATCTCAATCTCGCCTCCCTCACCTTGTCTCCAAAACGTCTCGCATGCTCTGTCCCTCTAATAAACTCATTCTAGGTTGTAGCTAAACAAGGTTTTGAAATTAAATACTGTATGCATGTACATGGCCTGGGTATAGAATTCTAAAAACCAAACTAGATCCATTCTTGAATCAATTACTAAATGAAGCTGTTAGTCATTATTGATGATGCCATTTCAGGTAAACAACACAAGCTAAATACAAAATACACCTGAAAGTCTTCCACCGTCTTGACACACACTTTAAGCTGCTGAACCCAGCATAACATGCCTGCTGTGTATCAGCCTTTGCCTGTCCGTATCGTCGAGTCCTTGGATTATCTTTTCTGTAAACCGCACACAACATGGATTCCAATTCTCTTTATCTCCTTCCTTCTCCTTCTCTCTTTCCTTCTCTCTCTCTCTCTCTCTCTCTCTCTCTCTCTCTCATTCCGAGTCTTCAGGGTTATGTAGTGGATTTTTCCAATGTAGGAAGCTACAAAAACATTCCACAATATATAAAGAGCTCCATATTTCCAGCACTAAATCTTCTAATTTTGGATTTGACACGTTTCCAAATTTCCACCATGAATTGCTGTGATTGTAGTATAATGATATTATTACAAGGTCATGATGATTTCTCAATATTTAACAGACCCCAGATATCAAATCTCACTTAGTTTGTTTAATCAGGTTTAATTTAGCAGATACAATTAACCCATTTAGGATCAGGCATTTTTCCCATTTCTGTTTGAACGCTGTTAGTCAGCCCTGAGCTGAGGGATTTTTGCTTATTTAATAAACAGGATTGTCGCACAAGCGTATTTCCTTACAATGTTTATGATCAACGTTTATTATTAGCCAAATCTGAGAGGCTTCGAAAGAACTTCTTCCCACAAGTTATCAGACTTGCACGAGCATGCCCATCTCACTTATCCCATAAGTCTCTTATGCTCAGTTTTCTTTTCCAATCATACACGTCATTTTGCGCTTGCACACAGCACTTACTGTTTTTATTTTTGTTTTTGTCATACCTCATTATACTCAATACAATTTGCACTTCCCTTTTGCACATTCAAATATATTTTTTTACTATTTTTTACTTTTTACTTTAACATTATCTAAAATATATTCTATCATAATTTCTCTTATTTTATCATATTTTTCTCAGATTATCTCTTTTTTTATATTTATATAACTATGTGACAAATAAAATCTTGAATTTTGAAAAATATCCGTAGACACATTTTTTAACATCCCATTCCACATTTAGTGCCCGTTTGCTGTTATAATAACCTCCACTTTTCTGGGAAGATGTTCCACTGGATTTGTTTGTGAAGATTTGTGCTCATTCAGCCACAAGGGTGTCAGTAAAGTCAGGTACTGATGTAGACTGGGGGACACCCAAGATCTTTCACTCCAACCCATGTAAACCATATATTCATGGAGCTCACTTGTGCACATGGGCATTGTCATGCTGAAACAGATTTGGGTCTCCAAGTAAGTTCAACCTACAAAGACATCCTATATACTTGTGTGCCTCCAATTTTGTGGTTACATTCTGGGAAGAACCACAAATAGGTGAAAAATTCATGTTTATCAATACGTACAAGTTGATGGGTCACAATTATGTATCTGAAAACTACCACTATCTATTGCTGTCTGATATCCACACAAAATGCATGAACACATCACACTTATCAATTCATTTATACAAAGTGTTGTGTTGGTTTTATTTTGGACCATCCTGTGAAATTGGCTACTGGTTATGTTAGTGCTCTAAACCAATGCCCAGAGGTAGTCCAGAAGTATTTAGATTAGTCTTACTTCTTTACTAGTCTTCACATCTAAAATTAGAGTCATACTACACACTACAATATACTGTTTATTTTTTGCAGGTACTGCCATAAGTGAATTTTTATTCACTTCACTAAGATCCAATTCAATCCAACAGTCAAGGATGTCTAAAACCTCAACCTTCGATCTAATATTGTCACACAGTAATCCGACTCTCCAGTTCTCTCAGGAGGCCTCCTTTAAAGGTATAGGTAGCTAAAGAGCAATGTGTGGAGCCTATTAGGTTTGGGTTTTTTTTGTGTGTGTTTTTTTTTTTTTTTTTGTGGAATGATGGAAATCTCATAACGAGAGACGAGAGGGAGGTGTGAAGGAGGTCAGGAGGCGAGCAGTGGGAGTTGAGAGGTTCCGTGCAGCATTGACAGGGCTGACACGGCCTCATCAGACTCGCATTTTATACTCTATTTGTGCTGAAACACTTCAGTGGTTTTGTAAATAGGCAATTATTTCCGAAAGCAGATAGTGCCAGGAATTTCTGCACCGACAGCTGCATTGACTTTTTTTTGTGTTGGACTGCAGTAATAAATGTATGTATCATGCCGTTCTGAGCCTTGTGTGTTTTTCTACATGGTAATAATCGGTGGTTCACAAGGGCCTCACCTGTAGCACAGGTTCAGGAGAATGTTAGCAGTGTGAGAATGAGCCCAATATTCTGATCATCTTATTGCAGTGCATTTAGTGAGATGATAAATGTGGGTTTATTTCAGGGGTTTAAATGGTTTAAATGAAGGGTTTAAGCCATGTATTCATTATTTCACTATCAGCAGGGCTATCTCAAAAACCTTGCAGCACTCATTACTGCAGAAGAGAGTGATTTTAGAAACTCAAGGTTTGGGGAGATTAATACCACTATCACAATCACGGTGAAGATGCAACCTGTAATTTCCAATATACAGTTAAACAGTTAAAAAGCACAAAAAAAGCCCCTGAATTGAACATTTAAACTCGTTAAGAAGAGTAGTCTTTTTAACTACGAGTTTCTTGCCCGATTATGGAGTGACATCAAATCAATATGGCCACACACGTTGCAGATTCTCCCTTAAGCCAACAGACTCCTTAATATCCAGGGACTGGACTGGAACACACAAACACAACTGCACACACTCTCACAGTCATTTTAGATTATAGAAACACAAGGCTTGGGGAGATTAATACCACACAATCAGGGTAAAAGTGTCGCTTGTCATTCCAAACATACAACAGTTAAAAACCACTAAAAACACCCGTCAATAGGACATTTCAACTCCTTAACCTGGAGTCATCTCCTAAACTACAAGTTTTTACCTGATTACAGAGTGACATTAAATCAATATGGCCACACACATTAGCAGATTCTTTTCTTAAACCATCAAACTCCTCAATATCCAGAGACTGGACTGTATGGGAGGTGGTAGCTTAGTTGTTAATATATTAGACTTTGAATTATAAGATTGTGAGTTCATATACAAGTTTTTTTCTTGATGTCACCCAAATGAGGATGGGTTCCCCTTTTGAGTCTGGTTCCTCTCAAGGTTTCTTCCTCATAACATCTAAGGGAGTTTTTCCTTGCCACAGGCTTGCTCATCAGGGATAAATGCACACCATTCACCTTGACTGTTGATTTCTGTAAAGCTGCTTTGAGACAATGTCTGTTGTGAAAAGCGATATAGAAATAAACTTGACTTGACTTGACTTGACTTCACCAAGCTGCCACTCCTGGGGCCCCTGAGCAAGGTCTTTAACCCCTTAGCTGCTCAGTTGTATGAATCAGACAAATGGATATGGGCGTCTGACAAATGACATAAATGTACATGAATGCACACATTCTTTTTTAACCTGATGCAAAAGACACTAAAATACTTTGAACCAACACGTCATGTTCACATATAAAGTATGAATTATCATACAAATAACATCTTTCATTTACCTTTGTGTATGGGTCAGCACTGTAATCCGTTGTAATCCAATGTGCTATGTTCTACTGTACTTCTTGTGAAAATATTGTACTGCATTGTTTGCACATGTGCACTTTGTTTAGTCTGGTGTGTGAGTCTGTTTAGTCATAGTCAGTTCAATGTCGTTTCATGTAACACTTCAGGCGCTGGAGGAACATTGTTTAATTTCACTGTACCAGCTGTTTATGGATGAAATGACAAAAAAAAGTCATATGACATCACTTAGCTTGACTTGACTTCAGTGTTGGCTTTAAACCAGTTCAAATACATACATAGTCTCTGGTTAGGTCCTTTATACTGACTATAATAACTGCTGTTAGAATAATTGTAAACCGATCAGGCATAAATGGAATAGCCAGAATAGAATAGCCTTTATTTGTCACATATACATTACAGCACAGTGAAATGTTGTTCTTCGCATATCCCAGCTTGCTTGGAAGCTGGGGTCAGAGCGCAGGGTCGGCCATGATACGGCGCCCCTGGAGCACACAGAGGGTTAAGGGCCTTGCTCAAGGGCCCAAGAGTGGCAGCTTGGCAATACCGGGGCTTGAACCCCCGACCTTCCGATCAGTAATCCAGCGCCTTAACCACTGGAGCCACCACTCCCCTAACTTTATGAGCACCTGCTGGTCCTGACCCGGTGAGCATTAACAACATTAAACGGATCAGCCTTCACTCCCCACGTGCATCAATGAGCCTTGGCCGCCCACGACCCTGTCACCGGTTCACCGCTTTTTTTTTTTTTTTTACCACTTTTGATAGATACAGATTTGTAAGTGTAAATGTGTGATTAATGAAGCCTTTTAGAAGATGTTCGGACAGAGCAAAAAAAAACTTTTGCAGAGGTGAATCAGAATCAGAATCAGGTTTATGGGCCAAGTGTGTTGGCACACACAAGGAATTTTGGGTCCAGCTGTTAGTGACTCTCAAAGTACAGACATAAATAAAACTATACATTCAGCTTGGACTATACAAGACAAAACAGACAAGAAAAGACAAAAACAGACTATACAAGACAAAACAGACAATGTGAGACAATATAGACAGTATGAGTATTAAATAGGGACACAGTTTATATGACAGGTCAATAATGTACATAAAGTGTGAGAGTGCAAATGACAGTATTGTGCGTCAGGTACGATAAAGAGTTACTTTAGAACTTTGTACAATATATAGCAGCCATAGTGTGTGTAACATATACGGATAATGTGATGACTGACAGTTCTGATATATATGATATGAAGCAGGATATATATTTATGGTAAGTTGGTAATGAGGCTGATTGCCTGGGGGGAAAGACAAGTTTCGCTTTCACTTCGTTTTTGCTTTCACTTTGCATATGAAACATGCTGAGCTTTGACATGGCCTTATTTCAAGTGTGTGTGTATCTATGTGTGTCCATCCCTACCTCCATACTGTTTGTTGACTCATTTCACTTTGAAGAGCTTTATCGTGGTTTTTCACTCGCCATACTTTCATAACCCGAATATGTTGTAGGTAGAGTGCATCGAATCCCCACAGCACACCTGTTCACCTGCAGCGGTATCACACTGTGCTCACGCGCGCACTGCCAAAAAGATTAGGCTTTTGGATGGATTTTGCCATCAGGTGTCCTGAGAGCTGCATCGGAATCAAATAAACATTTTGTATGGCATCAATCCAGTGATACACATGCAGGCAGAGCTTAGTCATAAGGGGAAAAGTTTCCTTGCACTGATATAAATAAATTGATACAACCAGCAAAAAAAAAGAAATCGAATCTAAATAGTCAGAAGCTGGTAAAATAATTTTTTTTTTAATAACACCACCTCTGACAGTACTGAGGGCTGCAAGGATTGTACTATACATTCGATTTAATACATTATGGTCTCCATAGCAACAGTGATATAGTCACATGGACTAGCAGATGCACCAAATAGTCTAAATAGCAGAACTCTATTTCTCAGTAACATAACAAGTTGCAATTTTTAAGTATTAACTTCACAAGAGGACCATTAAATATAACGGATAAATAAAAAAAAAATATTTTAATTCAGTTAAAATTGTAAACATTGACAAATAGCTGTCATATAAGAGAAAAAGGAGCACTTACAGCTCTGCCCTGGCGTTTTTATATCATACTTAATACAAATTCCTTGTTTTTAATTTATGCAGAAACTATTTAGCATTCGTTCTCACATTTCCGTTTAATGCAAATAAATACAAATTAATAAATAAAGCTACCATATGGTATACTGTATAACTTGTCTGCTCAGTGCAAACGGTGTTGAAACTTGAAGCCTTTAAAAGCTAGTGTACTGTTTGTATTTCTCCCCGGGGGCCATAAATGTCAGCCAGTTTGCATTGTATTGTCAGTTCATAACCGCATGAAAATGAGAAGAGGCCCCGGATAGCGGATGTTCACTGGAGCGCGACGCTCTCACTCGAGTCTCGTTCGGTAATGTGCGCAGGGAAATGCTGGAACCCGGCTGTAGGAGCAGCGCTCACACAGACTTACTAGGCTAGAAATGTGTTCCCACTTTTTTTCTTCACGCTGACCAGCAATCTGATTAACGTGACATGCACGTGTGGGGTTTTTTTTTTATTTCAAGAGCGAGAAAAGGGATGCTAGCAAGGGAACGGCTGTTTAGAGCTACTTTCATGTAAAAGGTAAACAGTGTTGGATGAAGTTTACCGTTCTTGTACTTGAGTAAATGTACAAATGCACTGTTTTAATGAGAATCTAGTCAAAGTAAAAGGTTTAATGTTTTTACGAGTTACTTATTTTTAAATGTGATCAAAAGTAAAAGTATCTCAAAGAACAGCATTTTATGGACAAAAGTTCATGGACACCCGAAGATTCATATGTATCATCACAGTCCACATTTAGTCCCTATTTGCTGTTATAATAACCTCCATTCTGGAAAGATGTTCCACTAGATTTTGGAGTGTACTTATGGAGATTTGTGGAGCCACAACAAGGGTGTTAGTAGTCAGGTACTATGTAGGGTGAGCAGGCCTGGGGTGCAGTCAGCTTTCCAATTCATCTCATTTCGAAATGTTCAATAGGGTTGGGGTCAGAGCTCTGCAGCAGGCCACACAACTTATGTAAAGCATATCTTCATGGAACTGGCTTTGTGCACAGGTGCATTGTCATGCTAGAATAGGTTTGTGTCTCCTAGTCCAAGTAAAGGGAAAACTTCATACTACTGCATCCAGAGACACCCTATACAATTGTATGCCTCCAGATTTGTGGTAACGGTTTAGTGAAGGATCACATATGGCTGGCAAAGTCATGTTTTTCCAATACTTTTGTCCTTATACTGTATATTTTATAACATGTGCAACTATATTTTATAAGCTTTTATTCGTCAACTCTTTTCAAGAAGAGAAATGTATATTGTTACAAGTAAGAGAACCCTTATACCACACTCTTACCAGGATCATAGGTTTCCGTTTGTGATCCTGTGACAGATTCTCATTAACACAATTAATTTAAAGCCAAGAGGAACGGCACGAGTTTCCAAAATTTAGTGGAGTTCTAAAATAAAATATTACGCATTAGAATTTCATGAATCGAAGGTTGCCTAAAATAAAATGATGCTGATGAAGTACAGATACTTGAGAAAGTAAAATACTTTGCCTAAGTGCACCGCTAGTGATAAAAGGAACTTTTTTCCACCGCATTATATAAACACAAACATGTAATCGAAATAAACCAAATGTTGTGGTACAATAGGAAAAAATAGAATACTTCAAAATTTTACATCACGCTCTAATACCACGTCCTATCGTGATCTATTCCTTACCTTGAACTCTTATTTTAATTAAATTGTAAACGTTGAATTATGGGAAACTTAATTTATACCACAGCAACGCTTTGTATGGACGCTGCATCTCGTGCCGCATCAATCTGATGTTCCTTGTGTTATAATTCTTTAAGTCGTCACATTAGATAACGTCTTTATAAAGAGTCGAATGTGTCTGGCTTTGTTATTTTTTTTCACTCGATCTCTAGAGAGTGGGCTGTTTATTTATTATTCATAAGCTTGGAGATGGCAGATTCTCCAGTGTGTTTATTTATGTGAAATGACTTATGTGATGTCTTGTTGTCCCCTCAGAGCTTTTGGGGCGTAGCCAGAATATGGCCTGGGGGTTATAGAAGAGGATGTGCAGGCAATGAATAAGCGGCTGATTGTAATGCATTGCAACACACACACACACATTATGGATTGCTGTGGAGGAGAGGATGAAAGGAAGTTTACGTGCACATAAACATCGAAAAAGTGTCATTATATTGAAAGAGTAGCTTTAGATATCCAGGGCCAGAATGCTACAGGGCAGATCGCTGAACTGCACATGAGCCGGTACTTATGAGAAGTGGGTAGGTATTTTATCCTGTAATTTCCTCTGAATATCCGGGTGTAAGTATAGCTTGTGTGGGTCTGAGTGGACAAAAAAGGTTATATGTAGTCACAGGTTTTTTTTTTTTTTTTTTTTTTTTTTTTGCTTGTTATACGCCGCTATCAGTGTCATCGCTAATGCCATTTGAAAGATAGCACGGAAGCAGCGTGAGATGAAATACTTTACGCCGATCTGCATGTCGTCAATGGGAAATTAAACACCAAACCGCAGCACCGCTCAGCCAGATCTTTGTTTTTGGCGCCAAATTGAAAATCGTTAGTGAGTCACAGGTTGTTGGGAGTCGTCGACACTCGTAATCATGGCACTAATAAAACTAATGATGCCATCCGCTGTTATTACCACGTTCATCATAACAATTATCATACAAAAATAAGAACGGGGCCGATGCTTGGCTCGGTTAGGAGACATTCGAAATCAGGAGTTGATTAAATGTAATTCAGAGACAAGCTGAGTGGAACCCAAGCCTTGTTTACGAGGCACAAATCTGTTCATCTATTTGTGCCAGTGGGAAATGCAGTCAGGCGCCCATGCGGTGAGAAGGTGGGCAGCTCTGAAACGTCACGCAGATGCCAGAAAGCCCTGGAACAATGCAGCTGTGTCTGCGATGGCGAGTGCCCCCCTGGAGAGTTTCTCGCTGTGGAGTCTGTCTCAAAATAATCTGCTCGCATCAGAGTCGCTTCGGAGCATCCTGGAGGAAAAAAGGATGGGTAGAGAGGAGCCAGTGGGCAGGCAGACAATCAGATTTAGAGGAAACACACACACACACACACACACACACACACACACACAAGCACACATTTGTAATGTATGAAATCCATTCACACACGGTATAAAGGAAGCACATTTCTCTCAGCAGTGCTCGAAACACAGGCCTTTTCCCAGCAGGAGGACATTTGACCAAAATGACCTGAGCGTTCAGCATGAACTGATCACTGCTGAATGTAAAGTGCTGCCTTGCAGACAGACTGCAGTGTTTTAAAAATGATCGTAGAGGTTGTATTAGATGACCTTGTTAGAGAGAGGATCTAGCACATTTGGCACTGGTTATTACACACACACATGTAGTTTTGAGACATCTGGAGATCTTCTTACAACATGCTTCACCAAATAACATCGAATGCATCATGTATATTAATATTTATTAAATAAGCCAAATGCAAAAGCCACCTGCATTAACCAATTTTTTTACATCATCAGTAAGTAAAATGGACTGCAGAATGACAAACATAAACACCACCATTCAGCATATAGTAACTTATCAATATATACTAACATGCTATGTGTTCTAATAATTGTACATCAATTATAATTACAAATATAATGTGCCAATTATATGTCAAAGGTTTGGAGACGCCTAGTCTTATATCGTTTTTGAAAGACACATTCACGTTCCATTTGTTTATTCTCACCAAACAAGGTAATGTAGATTTACTGTGACAAAACAAATATATAAATATACAGATGTTTATCTTTAATTTCATTCACAAAATCCTCCCTCGAATAACAGAGTTACACACTGTCGGCATTCGGACAGTTTGTTTCTCCAAACATTCAGCTAAAATTCTTTGCCATGCCTCTTGTAAAAATTGTCAAAGGGTTTCTTCGCTAGTTTGAGATTTTTTGCTAACCTCGTGATCCAGTTCATCCCAGAACAGTTCAATAGGATTTAGGTGCAGTTCCTCGGTAGGTTATTCTGTGATAGATTACACTCCATCCGACTGTTTACTCTCTTAGTAACGCTTATAGAGTTTGGGTGTATGCTTTGGGTCATTGTCTTGTTGTATAATGAAGTTTGCTCCAATTAGCTGCAGTCCTTTCACACGAATAAATTTCCAAACTCCCACATGACAAAACAATGTTCCATGTTTGACCGCGGGTGTGAGGCAGCCTGCTAACATCTTCTCTCCTGTTCTTTCTCTAAGAGCCAGAAATGTCCAATTTGGATTTGATTTGGATTCTTTTTTGAAGACTTTCACTGTCCAATTATTGTGTGTTTTGCCTTTTACTCATCTATCTATCTATCTATCTATCTATCTATCTATCTATCTATCTATCTATCTATCTATCTCTCTCTCTCTCTCTCTCTCTCTCTCTCTCTATATATATATATATATAAATATATATATATATATATATATATATATATATATATATATATATGCCGGATGTGTTCATCAAGGTGGATTTTTTCAGTGAAGTTTATTTATTTATTTATTTTAAATAAAAATGGTCAAACAGAAATGCGCGCTGCATTGATCAAATTTAATAAGTTAATAAAATCAGTGCCGTTAAAATTAATTTGTGTTAATGCATTAATTTTGACAGCACAAATATATACATGTTTCATAAATATATATTATATTTATATAAATATACATATGTCCTAACTTGTTTCATGAATAATAAATGTGAGTATAAATGTTTTAGAAGATTTTTGTTCTCATTTGTCTCAAACACTATGAAGCTCAAACCGATCAATTATTTATGGCGATTTTTTTTTTTATTGGAGTTTCAAAGACCACCTGTTTATTAATATTCATAGTGGTGTCTAAAAGCTATCAAAAATGAAACTACAGCTCATCTGAAACAGAGAAAAATGATGTTGTTGTGACCTTTGCCTTCTTCTTGTTAATGGCTCAGTTTTTTCCACAGTCTGTATATCTTTTACTTATATCTTTTACTTTATAGCAGGGGTCTTCAACTATAATTGCTTAAGGTCCAGTAAATGAATCCTCTAAAGTGATTTTGTTTCTGCTGAACTGAGATTACAGATCATAAGCAATGAACGCATGCCTCACTGGTTAAAAAACAAAACAGAAATCTCATATCACATTTAAACTTCACACTTATGTCTCTACATAACTAAATGTATCTAATTTTCAATGTTCTGCATTGGTAAAAATATCATCAGCAATATCATTCAAAAACACAAACAGGCAAAAATGCAAAGTGCAAAAAATGAAAAATGAAAAAAATGCAAGAAACCCTCATTTGTACAGTTCCTTTAAGTCCAAATAAATGTAAATTAAATAAAATCTGTAAAGGGCTTATTATGTTTTCCTAAAATCCACTGTATTCTCAGTGAACGTTTATATGCTCGTTGTTTACTGTTGAGGGTAAGTTTCTTCAAAGTGTCTATGTTTAGTTTCATAATGCCGTTTAATGTTTCTACTTTTGACAACCGCAACAGACTCCGAGTAAATGAGACACACAGGCCTTGTACAGCTTGATGCAGAAAGAATAGCAACAGTAGCAACAGTGAGCATCGTAACTGTGTCTTGATGTGCCTGATATAAATTAGATTTTATTAGAAAAAAGCGTTCGCCATATATTTATTTCATTGTGTGAAAAGGCTTTGCTGTCCGGCTGGACGCATCTTGGGGTCCGGATTCGGACCGGAGTCCGCCAGTTGGTGACCCCTGCTTTATAGGGTCATTCTAAAAGCAACCGCACGCCACAGACTGACGTGAAAAATGTCACGATGAGCCACAGGCGAGTCTTAGTGTTACCATGATGAGCTAGCGTCCCTCTAGAAGACATATCATGACAATTTGTCTTTTTGATTCTTGTTTGGAGGAAATGGAATTTAGATAAAAAAAAAAACTAAACACTGTACAAAAATTGGACTTAGTGTTAGATATACTGAGTAAACATTCTGTTGTGCAGTAGATCCTGGAGTAGTAATGTCTATTAAAGAGTTTTGTGTGTTCCTTTTTCTTACGTTTTCTGATGTAACACCTTGGTCCAATGGGACCTTGTTTTTCGCTTCACTGTGTACTGCACTGGATATGGTTGTAATGACAATAAGGCCTACTTGAATTGACTTGACTTCCCATGAAATTAGCATGGAATAAAGGAATCATAATAAAGTCAACTTTTTGTTAAAAACAAACAAAATAAATCAATGAACAGCAGCAATGACTCTCCTGATTTCAGTTGTTGTCTGTGTGGAGTTTCTCTGCATGTTCTCCCTGTGTTCATATCAGTGTCCTCTGGTTTCCTTCTTCTGTCCAAGATCATGAAGGTACTGTAGGTGAATCAGCATCGAACTTATATGAGAATGTATATGTGTGTGTGTGTGTATGGTACCCTACTTCCTTCCTTCTGACCAGAGAAATAATGAATAATACTTTCAGAACAAATTACCAATAATGTCTCTACTGCAAATACTACTGATAACAATCTTTTGTTTAATATTTTATGGAAGGAATTTTGATGAATGAATCTTGATAACAGTCTAGGCCAGTGCTACTCAACCTCCAACCACAAGCATCCCCTATCCACCATCCCCCACCAAACACACCCTCCACTGTAAGTGTCTTCAAAGTTCTAATCAGTTATTTCCTGTTTACTTCCTCGTGTTGCCTGTTTCTGTCTCTAAATACATGCATGCACATTGCAAAGTCTCATATTATAACATCAATTTAATTCAGTTCAGTTCATTTTTATAGCACTTTTAACAATAGACATTGTCCCAAAGAAGCTTTACAGAGATAAAGAGGTTATGAAATTGGAATGTATAAGTGTTGTGCCTATAAGCTTGCTCCTTATACATTTGTCCCTAATGAGTGAGCCAGTGGTGACTGTGGCAAGAAAAAACTCCAGTATTAGCAACCAGACTCAAATGGAATCCATCCTCATCTGGGATGCACTGAATGTCCATTCATTCATTACATGTCCATTTATTATAATTCTATCATTGTTAAGGTGTACTGTTCAGTGATGGTGCTTAAATGCAGGACTGTTTATGCAATCTGCGGTCCGAAGCCATTTTAGCAGACGTGATATTAATTATAGTCCAAATGCTTCTCTTTAATTTTTGAGTTGCTAAGTACCTTTAAGTATGTTTTGGTTGTTCTTGTGGAACCATCCACAGCTGCACAGAGTGGTCTTCATGAATAAAGAGAACTCCATCCAGAGGTATGGGGTTGGGATGAATTAGGCAAATCCGAAAAAGGATGTAAATAGGGACTTAAGCAAGACTAGCTATGGCAGCATAACTAAAAGGGAGAGTCAGAAGGTAACAGAGACATGAGGGACCTCTGGGATAAAAGATGTCCCAAACACACCACCATCAACAAACCTGAGAAAACATGTGAGAGTGGAGGGATGAAAGAATTCAAACATCCCAGTTCACCAAAACACTGTATATTCATGATGCCTCTAGATCTGCTCTGCCTTCTTTGCCTTTATCTGATAAAAAAATAGACTTTAAGTCAAGACTTATACCAGTGCTCGAATTGAGTCAAGTCTTATAGGGGGTCCCCAGTTGTTGGGGTGGGGAGGATGGGGGTTCTTTCTGTCAGATTCAGCTATTTACATATTTAAAGTGTTTAAGGGACTGTTTAAGACTGTTTTAGTTAAAACATCAAAAGGATGGCAAAGTATCAGGCGATGTCAGGGAAAGAATACATGTTAATGCGTAACTTTTCCACCTAGCACCATAGTGGTCTGTCTGGTTTTGTCTGTGCTGTCTGGTTTTTCGTTTGCAGTTGACAGCCGATGGCCATCTTTTGAGTGCAAACTCAAATATGTACTTGATTTCTTGCCAAATTCTTCCCTCAAATATGGGCTACTAGTTTCAAATGAGGGTTTCTTTTGTCTGAGCACTTCTGCATAACCGGGCCAATAATAATGAAAAATTAGTAATTTAAGTTGAATAAAAAAAAACCCTGACATGGAGTAAATATTGTAGAAAGACAGAAACTGAAAATACCCCTTAAAAAAGTCAGTAAGTTTTCTTTTCCCAAGTGGCAGTTTGTTACTCTCCATTTTACAGCTGCTTCATGTAGCGGCGCCAAACACGCAGTAAATGATATCACGTGTATGGCGGTTTTTAGATGTAGGGGTGTTTACATTTTAAAGACACGACAAATATTTAAATAAACATGCTTATGTCACATGAATGATTGTAAATAATTAATTCTCAAAATTTACCATAGCCTAACTGCTTGAATTTAATGAGATGTGTAATTCATATATTTTTTACTAAAATAATCTTGGGGACACCCCCGCCCCCCCGTCTATTTTTTTACTTGTTATGGGGGGTCCCTAATGCCTTATGGGGGCCCTGGATCTCCCCAATTCCCTCCCTCAATTCGAGCACTGACTTAAACACTAAGACAAGCTCTTTTACTGCTGTACGTGCTGAGACAGAAAGACCATCCAGAGATACCACATATCAGAAAGTCTACTTTTAGCTACATGTGGTCCTAGTAAAAGGATGTTTAGGCCTGATGTCTCTCATGTAACTTTGCTGAAACATACAACTGTGTATTGTCAGCATAGCAATGGAAGCTAATACCAAAAGCTATTAATAAAAACAGAATGCAATGATGTTTACCCAATTATTAATACTATTTATACCAATTATACCCAACTATTTATAACCAATCATCTTACTGACCTGTTTTTAATGAACGTGATTAGTTGCAAAATGATTCTCCAACTGTTTCATTTTAATAACAAATTTTCCAGTATTTTGTTGCCCCGTCCCAATTGTTCCAATTTTGTTGCCCCGTCCCAATGTTCCAATGAAGGAACAGTGGTGAACCACTAGTAGGTGGTCATAATGTTATGCCTGATCAGTGTATAGATTTATGCATAGGATGTAGGGCAGATATGTCAACATCCCACCCATGAGGTAATATCATATGTCTGATATAACTAGAAGAGTTGGTTTCTGTGGGTGCCACAGTTTCTCTGAAACGATGCCTTTCTTTGCCTACAGACTGGGGGAACGCCCTGCATGTTTCGAAGGCCATATCTGTGTGAGCAAAGTCAATGCACCGATGCCCACCTTCACTCTATCAGTGAATCTGACCCTCCAACATGAATGAAGTGACAGCCGGGAAATGATATGGGTGAACGTGCATGAAAACAGAATGTACTGATTTTACTTCCTGTTATTTTTTTACACTTCATTCTGTCTGGCTTGTTGTTCTTTACATGTTGAAAGTATTTCTCCTTCTACTTAGACTTAGTATTTATTCTCTACGATTGAGCTGGACACCAGTGATGTGGAGGAAAACGTGAAAGTGTCAGTGTGGTTTACTCTGGGGACTTTCCGAGAGCAGGAAAGAGAATAGAATAAGTATAAGAAAAGGAGGTGGTTAAATATGATGTATTCTATATATTAAAAAAAGATATTTTTTTCATACAAAAATCAAAATCGAAAGAAAAAATGATGATAATGTGCTCATCTTGTTACTCTGCAGAAGAGCTTAGTAAGAGCTTGTTATTTCCGTGGGGGGAACCCACAGTAAAATCTAGCCGGAAAAAAAAAAAAAAAAAAACACCTAGATGACGTCATAAATTTCCCGCGGCGTCGTCGCGCTCGTGAACAGTGCCGTCACTAGTGCTCAGGTTCGCACGCGGCTGGATTGTTCGAGGCTGCGCGGAATGGCGTCGTCTCCTCTCGCGCCCAGCTCCCCGGGAGAGAACGAGTATCCGTCCGGCTTCCCGCAGAGCATCTGCGATGAAGTTCCGGCGCAGAAGTACCTGTGCAGCCACTGCGACTGCGTGCTCAACGGCGCGCACCAGAGCGCGTGCGGCCACCGCTACTGCCTCGCGTGCGTCCACTGGCTCATCAGGTAAGCACGAGCTTCACCGCCAGGGCCTGCGGGCATCACTTACTGGGCGACTATAAACACACCACCGTCTCATCATCAAGCACATCAGTCAAAACAAGAAAAACAACAGCATTTTTTTTCATTCTTATTATTTTACTTTTTCATTTTATTTTCGCCAAAAGCTTCCTTTGATCCTGTTCTGGCTCATTTTTTATGTTTCTGGGGTTTGTTTTTGGCATTTTGGTCTATTTTTGACATGCAATTCTCTTATGATAGTAGAAAATAATTGGATTAATAGGTACACTGATCAGGCATAACTTTATGACCATTTTGTCTTCAAAGTTGATAAAAAAAAAAAAATGGGGCGAGCGTAAGGATTTGAGTGAGTTTAATGACGGCCTGATTGTGACGTCTAGACGACCGGGTCGGAGCATCTCCAAAACTGCAGCTCTTGTGGGATGTTCCTGGTCTGCAGTGCTCAGTATCTATCAAAAGTGCTCCAAGAAAGGAACTGTGGTGAACCGGAGACAGGGTCATGGGCGGCCGAGGTTCATTGATTCACGTAGGGAGCGAATGCTGACCCGTGTGGTCCGATCCAATAGAAATTGCTGAAGAAGTTAACGCTGGTGATGCTCGAAGGTCAGAACTGTTTCGACAGCAAAAGTCGGACCAGCACAATTAGGCAGGTGGTCATAATGTTATGTCTGGTCGGTGTGTATATCAAGGATTAGTGTAAAAAGCAAGTAACTTAAATCCTGGATTATCCAGGTTCATCTTTCTCACATCTCATAATCTGACCTCTGACACACCGTACATCCATGATTCAGTAAATACAGAGTGCTACTATATCACTATTCGGTTTCACACAGATCTCAAAAGACGTCCCAACCCTACTTTCAAACAGGGTTTCATAACCAAGGGTTAAAAAAACCAAAACAAACCGATGCAAAACCCACTTCACAAGTGTGAAACGTTCACTCTACGCACTCTACGACAACACAGGACATTTAGGACAAAAGTCCACCAAAACTTCTAAAAAAGGGTTACAAGGTGAAAACCAGTAGATACTCAACTTGGTTAAGAGATATTTGTTACTTCCAACAATTACTAACTGCTTGCATTTAATGGATTACACTACATTCCCAAATGTGCATTCATGTGCTGATAAGGCTGTAGCTCAAACATCTATAAATAAATTGTGTTGTCAACAAAGCATAGCAGACGAAGGACATTCGTCATGTACATCCTGTTTCTCTGGAAATGACTTTTACAGCACGCTCTGCATACTATATACACAGCAGTATTGGGTGCGAATCAGACATTTTATACAGATCTTGTCTTAGATTTGTCTTTTTATGGCTTCTGCATTATCTGGTTAGAAAAAAAAGCAACAAAAATACAAAAAAACAGTCAGAAGCAGTAGGGGATTGAGGTCGTTCAAATTTTTTCTCCAAGATGTTTAGATAAAAGTGTACTTTCTTGCAAAAATATACACGTTTTTAGACAGTTTGTCAAAACTGATTTTTCTTGAAAAATAAAACATCATTGCTTTACTGTATTTCTCTGTGATGTTTTATGTAGTGCTGTGTATAAAGACACACAAGATAGACCCCCCCCTTCTCACACACACACACACACACACACACACACACACACACACACACACACACAC
>JAAIIK010000028.1:1394084-1404358 GCA_014706435.1 Silurus glanis | reverse complement strand
CACACACACACACACACACACACACACACACACACACACACACACACCTTGGATAAATTATCAACCTTTTGAAACCTAGATGCTGCCATGTTTATCCTACAGTAGCTGCTGTGAGTCTTGGATTTCGGATAATCTGTGTCTGTTTTCTTATTGACTGTTGGACGCATCAGATTTTGTTAAACCAAGTCTCCTGTGGATTCATTATGATGGGGGCAAATGAAGTCAAAACTTGGCATTGACATTGTGGATGACTTCATATGGGATGTAAGTTGTAAAAAAAAAAAAAGCATGCGCACGTGTGTTTACATAAAATCACTTACGCAGAGGAAAACTCCCGAACGGCATTCAAAGGGGTTCCCTGCGTGTGCAATCCCCTGTGAAAATTTCACATGTGAATCATCGACATGCACAGTTCAGAGATTATGCTCAGTTCCTCCTGACATCGTGAAACAAAAAAAAACAAAAACCAACCAAGGGTGATCCTCAAACATATTTCCACCCCTAATGTTTCTGTTTCACTGTGCGGCTTCAGGACAGAATGCGGTACCCACGGAATCATGGTACTTTACATTACGCCGTTTGCGTCGTCACGTAATTTTCGCATAGTCACTTTTTAACAAAGTTATGGATCATGTGAAAATGTATGCGGTTCATCTATAAGGATTCGCTGTTAATTGCACAATGTAGAAATCCAGTTGTGAAAAAGTGACACAAACATCACACACTCTGTGGGGTGGTTTGGTTTTTATATTCTCGAATGCTATATGCACAAAAGTTTGTGGACTCTTGACCATAAGATTTGTACAGTATGTGCTTTTCTAACATCCCATTCCGCATTTAGTTCCCGTTTGTTGTTAGAATGACCTCCACCCTACTGGGTAGATGTTCCACTAGATTCTGGTGTGTGTTCGTGGAGATTTGTGTTTATTCAGCTACAAGAGTGTTAGTATGGTGATGTAGGTGATGTAGGTGAGGAGGCCTGGGGTGCAGTCAGCTTTACAATTTATCCCCAAAGTGTTTAGTGAGGTTAGAGCTCTAAAGTTGGTGATCTTTCACTCCAACCCATGTAAACCATATCTTCATGGCTTTGTTTACAGGGGCATTGTCATGCTGGAACAGGTCTGGGTCTCCTAGTTCAAGTCAATTTAAATTCACTGTTAATCCATCCAAAGACATCCTACACAATTGTGTCCCTCCAAGTTGGTGGTAACAGTTTGGGGAAGAACCACATATGGTTGGAAAAGTAATAATCCCAAGAGTTTTTGTCCATTTTGTGTAACTTGTGAAAACCCTTATCTTATAGGACACCTAATCGAAACAAAATAATTAGCAGGCATGCAGATAATAATTTGTGTGATGTGTGTGGGGACTGCTGCAACAACAAAAAAAGTACCGTTACTTTGGGGAACATTGAAGGTACAGAAAATGACTGAAAGGTTTCCAAGAAATATGATGTGAAATTTACTGTAAACAACTAGTAAACATCCAGAGAATAAAAAAAAACAGATTTTAAATGAGGGTATTTATTTAGATATATTTGCGTATTTATACGTCGTGTTAATGGTTTGTTTAAGCCTTTTTTTTTCTTTTCTTTTTCTTCATTTGTTTGCTTGTCGAATGATTCAATACTTAATTTAAAGGTTATTTATCGGCTGCTTTCTTTCTTTCTTTCTTTCTTTCTTTCTTTCTAAAAAAAAAAAAAATACAGAAACAACAAAAATCTTACGTGCACTAAATGTAAAGAGGACCCAAACCAGCAAAAGAACCAGGACTTACTGACCCTTGACCAGGTACAGTATGCACTTGATCATTTTTATTCTGTGATTTATTGATCCATTCCTCTTTAGTAGCTGCTTCATCGCAATCATTTCACCTTTTAATCATGTGTCGTACTGCTTACGGTCTGTGGCTTAGTTTATTATTTATTTCATGGGGAACAAGACTATTAGCGTATACCATTCACAAATTCAAAATCTTTGGCAGTAAAACAAAAAGTGTCATATATTTACTGTAAAACTAGGTATCGGTTACTTTGCGGTGTTTTGTTACTGATTGCAGCTTCAGGCTTTGGCTACTTCATGCAGCAGTGGGGAGAGACCACCACAGGACCACTCCTGATATATTATTTGGATCCTTCCCAGCGCAGCAGTGACTCGAACCTGATAGTAGCATCTCACATGTTCCTGATATGAGACTTATTTAAAAACACCTTGGTGTCACTGCTGGGTTGAGAAACCTTACAGAATGAACACATCTTGAGTTCTAGTCTCTGTGTCAAGAAGGTGTATATGGCATGTGCCTATAAAACACTCCCACTAGCATCATGCACACTACCATGTCAGTGTCAATGCTCATTGGTGCTTTCTGTTGCTTCAGGTCATACAGGGGTGAAGACAATATGCGCTAGTCATAATAATTTGTGTAGTGAGTGTAGTGAAGATCGAAATAAGTTCACCATTGCCAGCAAATGTCAGTATTTTCTGACATTAAGAATTTTACAGTGGAGGTGAGTATGACATCATACCACAGCCATGAAAATGTTGTGTGTTCACACACATACACACAAACACATGCATTTGGTTAACAACAGGAATGGAAAGGGAAATTTTGAGCATCGAGAAGGTGGATTCTATTCAATTCTTAAGTAAATGTATTGCATCACGAATCACGAAGATGCTTTAACCTAGAGTGGGGAGGAAATATGGTGGTGGAGAAATCTCGACCACACACTCATCATCATTTCTTTTCTGATCAATCTACCAAAATGTTTATTTTTTTCCAGCATTGGCCCTGTGAGTTGCAGAGAATCTCAATCTGAAATATTAATTTAATTATTAATATTAATCATTAAAAAAAAAAATCAATAAGCAAGTAAAACAAAATAGGAGTGTTTTAACTTTTAAAAAAACCAAAACAAAACTTATTAGTATATTATAGGGTCATGACCCCTAGTTTTGGAACCATTAACCTACATTACGATTGCCTGCTGTTTGATTTTCCTTCTCTCGATTTGGACATTTGTTCATCCTCCATTCTATAGTTCCTTAGCTACTGTAATGAATGGGATTGAGTAAGGAGTAACGTATGTTTGGATCCATTCCAGCTAAAGAAAACAGCATGAAACAGTCAAATACTTACAGTCAACCGACTCGAGTTACAGAAAAAGTATGAGTCACAGAAGTGCTTGCCATAATTTCCCCTGTTTTCTTTTTTCTTTCAGTTTTTCAACGACGCAGCGATCAATAAAGAGATTCTAGCACTGAGAGTGCACTGTGCTAACCACGGCTGTACCTGGAAGAGCACCCTGAAGGACTTTGAGGTACTTTCCTGTGTGCATAAAAAAACCCACCATCTAACAGACAACCTGCGTAATTGTAAATGGCAGGTCATGACTGAAGAGAAAATGAAGTTGTTACGATAAAGCACAATGCAGCTGACCTTTACCCAGGGATCACCAAGGTTCTAGGTTTGACAATACCACAGCACCATAAAAATGTTTTGAAGCAGATTGATTAGTCTAGATTTCGTTTTCTATAACGGTAATGCTACTGTATAAACTAGAGCTTCACATAGAAGCTAAAGGGTTTACAGAAATATACAAAATTATTAATATGTTATAACGTATATAGAAGGTGTCTCCTGTTTCAGTGGGAAAGTCTTCTGGAAAGACAACAGTAGAATGTTGTTTTAACTTTTAGAGATGAGGTTGGTGAAGTAACAGCTTGTTTTATGATCGTTTAACAGGATTTAAAGGATAAAAAGTACGAAAAAAAAGAATATAATATAATTAAAATAATGTAATATTTAAAAAATATTAATAATAATTTTTTTTATAATTTTATTATAAAATTTATTATTAATATTTTTTACACATTTTATTATTTTAATTATATTAATAATAATTTTTTTATAATAATTTTTATTATATATTTAAAATGTTGGAGTTTTATAATCTCTGGCAACGGAGCCAGTTAAATGGCAAATGAGGCATCTGTGAAGTTAGCACTTAGCCACTTTAATCTAATCTTAGCACTGTACATAAAACCTATTGGCAAATGACAGGTGTAGTCAAATTATTTTCGGCTTGCCAGATCTTCCTGGTTGCCAGAACAGCTAAAATAAACGAATCAACAAAATGTGTAGCTCATGTGTTAAAACAATATATTAGACACAAGTTGAGGAGAAAAACATTTATTTAAATGTGTCAAAGGATCTCTACACATTATTTTGCTGAAGCGGCTTGACATTTATAGAGCTTATATGCGTTTATCTACAGTGAAAATGCGACATGAAAAAAAGAATTTCCTGTAGAAAAGCTTTTGTTTATGTCTGGTTTTAATCTGGTTGACATTTTGGTGAGGGAAAAAAAAGATGTTTTGACTGCATTGTTTGGCTTCAGTCAAGTTGTTTGGTCTGAAACAAATCTGCAAATTTACTATCAATGTTGTTTTGCGTTTCTCTTAATATTCCTTGTTGTTAGGGTGGGTTTTTTTTTTTTTTTTTTTTTTTTTTTTTTTACAAATCTTCTTGTGGGTTTCTGATTTAATTTTAACCCTGATGCAAAGAATAATTTATTACACATAAAAATACAGACTTCACGTTTAGTTTCTTTTTAAAGCATCATTAAAATATAAATTCCCAAACTTTTGCATCTCCTGTAAACACCTGCAACCACAATGATTTGGAGGAAATTCTAATCAGCCTTACGTTAAGTGAGAGTTTTGCTTGAAGTGAATGTTACTACTTACATATTACTTATTTTCTGCTTTTGTACTTATTATGAAGACTTTTGTCATTGTCACACATCGTCACACTCAATGTATTAACGTTTTCAATCTTTAGTTTGAGTTCCGACAGTCTCACTTGTAATTTTAATTTTTTTATATTATATTTTTTCTGCTACAAATAATGAACTAGATAGCAAACTTGTAGCGAGTGCTAAAAACACTAAAAATCACCTGACCCCAATGAGTTTAAACAATAGCAAGGATATGTAAAGTGATTTAATTTGTACTAGATTTATACAATATGGTTTTGGTTAATTTAGCTTATATTATATAATATAAGCTAAATGTAAGCTAAATATAAGCTAAAAGTCCATATATAATATATGGACATTTAGTTTAACTTTAAATCTTACACACAAACTCCCTGCAGTTCCATCATAAACCTCTAGGGGCTCTTTGGGGAACCCATGGCCCTGGATCAGAAGGCTTCTCGCGCTGTTTATTTTCTCCAATTGTGTACGCATTCATGAAAGTTTCTCTATCGTGGCATAAAATACTATGTGGGAATTATAGTAATAACTGACCCTGTGTTGGCTTGTTTTGATGCAAGAACAGCTACAGAGAGGGCACTCTTAAAACAAAAGAGTAGTATAGAGGCATATCAATATCAAACCGTTTTTGCATTTTATTTGCCAGGTCATTTTGTGATTCAAAAAATTATTCAAATCCAAAGATGGCATACAGCACCTGCATTGGGAAAGCTAATGGCCACCTTTCACTTTTTGGCTGGAAACCTGGCTGGAAAAGTAGTCTGTAGGCATTTTCTCTGCTGCCCTTTCTGTAGTTTTTAGATTTACACTGAGATCAGAATCATTTGAAGTTCCCAAATGACAAAGAAAAAAAAAAAGTACACTATTTCACAGTTCCCAATTCTCCTTTTAGTTTTGTCAAATTTAATGCACTTAATTGCACTTACTAAATAATATCATTTACGGCAAGTAGCTGAATTTATCATCTGGTTTAAACGCAATGATTGATATAATATTTTTACTCTGGAGTTTATACTGTACACACAAATCCGATTTACACTCAGAAGCTTAAAAGCAAGTGCTACATATACACAGTGTAAAAATTTGAGTTATTGATTTTCCAATTCACAATTTTTCATGAATTTTATCAAATATTTTATTGAATTTTATTGAATATTGATGACCAGTTTGTGTTCCGAGAGATTGGCTTCCAAAAGACAGAATAAAATAGTATTTCTTCCACATAAGTTGTAAGAAGGGAATGGGAGGGTGTGATAATATTTTTCAGTGTGCAGTCAGGAACAACTTGCTGGCAGTGGCAAGAGCGAAGGTGATATCAAAGAAAACTTCAGTAAATAGCAATAAAATTGTAACATTTCGTAACAATACATTACAAACTTATGTAAACTGATGTCTACATGGCTAAATTTTTTCACCTTTGCTGCCGAAAAAACCCCCAAAAAAGCATATTTCATGACTTTCTAGTTAACACTTTTGTAGCTAAGTGTTAGATTTGGCACTTAGTTGTAGGTAACTGTTTGTAAGCCAAAAATATTGTCAATTTTTATCTTTTTAGTCCCGTTTGACCATTTTTGGCAGAAACATTTGGCACTGCCAAGAAATATACAGTAGTTAGCAGATGTTATATATAAACTTGTCGAACATAAGTCTAAAAGTGTAAATATACACCAATTTCATGCTCATTTAAAATGAGGAGAGCCCAGAGAACATGGCAATTAAAGTAAACATTGCATGGCAGTATAATATTGTGTATTGTATATTTACGTGTAGTCTGTTTTGAAAATGAAATGTGATATAATATTTGTAAAAATATATGTATGTAAAATCAGAATATAAATTTGGGTCTGTTTCCTCGCTGACTGAAAGACACACAGGGGACATGGTTTAATATTTAACCGGCATGCATAAATTAAAAAAGTGGGCCTATCTTATTTCTTCATACTTTCTTAATAGATCGATCTGGCAAACCCAGCAGTGAAGAAAGGTCATAAAAATGGCCATAATTAGCTCTTCCCATAACATATACCTTCAGGCCAAAATGAGAAACGGGATGTGCACTTTTACATTTGGAACCCAACCTGAAAATGAGATCTGCAAAGTTTCTGATCTGATGTAATTGGCCATTCAGGGCCTTTGAGACACACTAACCTTTTAGCTCAGCTTTTTTATGGTCTGCTGGCCTACATTACTACTAAAGGACACCACTGGAATGTGGTTTGGATATAAGAGCTGGATTTTGTGGTCACCTCATTGCACAATCCAACCGCTAGCACTTCTCCAAAGCAGTACAGCAGCTTTTTAGCTTTTTCAGTTTCAATAAATCTGCCAGTCAGAAAGCAAAGGCATGTTTCTTTTCCTCTCGGCCTACTCGTCTAGCTTCTAAAGACTTTCTCAGTGGAAGTGGACAAGCTTTTCAGATTCCAGTCAACTTTCACCATCTTTTAAATCTTTTGTCTGATTTTTTTTATTATTTGACCTTATCTAAAAAAGTCATTTCCTTTTTTTTCCTTTTGAGCTAAAATACATTATTCAGATGTGATTTAGTCCTAAAGTGCTATTTGAACATAAAAAAAGGAATATATAAAATTGACATTTTTACTGGAAAATTGGCGAATATGTTCGTATAAAACTTTAGCCCACTTAAAGTACCACATACATGTTAATTATCAAAACTGCATTTGCCCTTCTGGAAAATGGAAAATGGAATTGTTGCCAGCGCTATTTCTAAAATATCCTGATTGTAGCTTGTGAACATTTTGCAGGAGCATCAGAGTCAGTGTGAGTATGCGCTAATCCCTTGCAATGTTGGCTGTGGCTTGATGGTTCTAAGGAAAACTTTGGCCACTCACCTGGAGAAAGGCTGTCCCAATAATAAGAGCACATGTCCTACATGTTCCTGCCCTCTGACCCCTTCAGAACTTCAGGTAAGAACGTCTAATATTTGTACAGTGACTCGAATAAATATTCACTCATACTTGAACTATTCACACATAGAGTCACAGGATGGAATTAAGATTTATGCAGTTAGGATTATATGGCATGAAGGTATGACTCATGATATTAAAAGGGATGGGAAAAAATAATATAGCTTGGAAAATGATTGCAAAAGTATTTTCTCCTATTGCTGTGACACCCTTATATTAGTTCTGCTTCACCCTGAAGTCACTTAATCTTACATCCATTGTATTTAAGGATATGAACTGGAGCAATGAAAAGAGATTCTAACACTAATCTTATGTAAGTTTGACTGAATTGTGTAGTTTTTGTAGAATGATCAGAATCAGAATGCATTTTTCATTATGCCCATAGGGAAATTGTTGTTTTGCAGTTGTTTAGAGTAAAAATTAAAGTAATGATTATAGTAAAAAAAAATTTTTTAAATAAAATATATAATGTTATATATTAAGTATAAATTATATTCATTAATTCATTTTTCCAATCTTATTGAAATAAACTGTATGTAATGTGTAGCACCAGTGAAACTGATAGCAGAATATACAAGTTATTGCACATGAAACAGTTATTATTATTATTATTGCACTGAAATTATTGCACATAATCGCCCAATATATTAACGCTACATAAGTGTGGCATGAAAATCTATAACTATAGTTCTATCTATAAATCTTGCACCACTTTATAGCTTTACAAGAATGTTCTAACAAACACTACTTCTATGGCATTTCTACGTAAAGATTTTTGACCAATCCCACTTGCTCTTGCACTTATTATTTTTGTTCGTTTGCCATCAGTATTGTTTTTGCTTGACCTCAGTCGGGTCACATGACTTTACGAGTGAATTGTTGCCTCCAGTGTACTCCCGTGTTAATCAAAGTGCACTTTCTATGTTCGGCATGCTTCATATCTGACCGCCCAATCCTACCTCATGAAAATAAAAACCTCCTACTTCCATTATTTGTATTGGGTTTTGGAGAATCCTAGTCTTGAACCACACCAGTTTGTTAATCCTTACTTAGGATTAATGGGAAACAGGGAAAACTGGAAACAGATGTGTAAAATCTAAATGTCAACTTTGGTTCCATTGATATTTTATATTTCTGTTGGGTTACTTTAGAGAAAACGCAAGTGCTGAGCCATAAATAAGGAAGCTACAAGCAAATCCCAGGAAAATACCTTGTGCTTTATAGAAATAGGAAATTTCGATTTAAAATAATGTTTCAATTGAAGATTCATTTTATTTCATTACATTTCAAAAGGGCTGAGTTCGCCAATCCAGGATTACTGAAAGTCAGGAGTTTGATCCTCAACAACTGCCAAGCTGTTATTGTGGTTCATGAGCAAGGTCATTGATCTGTTCTGCTTCAGGAGCATCATGACCCTGTGCTCTGACCAACCTAATTAAGCAGCCAGGATGTGCAAAAATACTAATGTGCTGCACTGTATGTATACATGTTTATGTGACAATTAGAGAGAAATTTGCAGTTACAATCGAGTTCAAATTCGCATCCTAGCGGCACAACCATCATTTCTACTAGAGCAGTTGTTTGTTATAAGATGGTTGCATTATTTATATTGTGTGCTGTGCAGTGCTATGTAGAATCCCTGCCTTGACTTGTGTGCTGTATATTGCAGTAGGATTGAGGTGTTGTAAAATTGTAGATGTGCATAAATTCAGGTCAAGAATCAGGAGTCAAAACATAGATGGTCACCATAGTTAAAGTCGAATAGTTGAAGGTAGAAATGAAGGCAAAGGTCTGAAACAGAACATTACAAGTAGATAAAAAAAAAAAAAAACATTTTATATATATATATATATATATGACCCAGACTCACACATTTTCCAGCCGTGTCTGGAGCGTTAAAGAAGACAAAAACCTCGTGTCAAAAACGTCTTTAGATTTCATGTGAAATTAGCAGGATTGATCATAGATCTGTGTGTAGTTGTTGCATAGATAAAATCAGATGTTGTGTTTGATTTTTGATTCAAAAGAATATTTGAAATAATAAATTCAATAAAAAGGACATGGACAAAAAATGATGGGATGCTTTGTAATGCTTCCAATGTTTGGTCAATATTCGAAATCGTCGCAAATTTCAAAGATTAGTTCAAAACATCACTTTAATCCAGTTGTTCATATATTCTTTTTTTTTGATGGGGCACCAATAAATGTGTCCACATCTGCAATTGTATATGAGGGAGAGAATAGAATAATACTATTTTGAGAGTTTTCGAAAACACAGATATTGCCTGCCCTCATAGAGCTCTCGTCTTCGCAGTAGCCAGACAAAGTTTGAGGGGTAGTGTGCCCTTGGTGAAACCCCTGTGGGTGCATGTAAGCTGTAGAATCTCCAGAGCCATATTTCTTCTGCTGTCATGCAAACTGATCCTGGAGCTCAGGGACATGGATTAGAGAAGCAAAAGAGGAAAGATGTAATAAAAGGTTTAAATCTCAGAAGTCTGACACTGATTTAATCTACACTTAAAGAAGACTTTAGACTTTCAATGACTAAAACTTTTTAAAGGGATTTTAAACAG
>JAAIIK010000028.1:1370769-1384084 GCA_014706435.1 Silurus glanis | reverse complement strand
AGATAGATAGATAGATAGATAGATAGATAGATAGATATGTGTGTGTATGTATAGTAGTAGTAGCAGTATGTTAGACAGTGCAACATTTTTAGGAAAATTTGAATGCAGTCTTTCTTTCTACTGTATTCTGGTTAGAAGATTTTGATTTATTTCCTGTAATAACAGACTGCAAGGCAAATTTCAGGTTTATATTGATGCACTCGTTCTAACATGTCATAATTTTTTTATTTTAACACAGGAACTTGCCAGAAATGTCAGATGCTGCATGCAAACAGTTTTTAAAAAGTTATGTTTACAAAGACAGTCAACTAATCATTGATCAGGAGTACGTTTTCTACAAGGCCATGATTCTAAACGTTTATTAAGTTCGATGTTAATTAAGTTTATTAAGCTTTTTTATGAAGTTTTCTGTCCTTTAGGTGTTTGATTTTCTTGGTAACATGACAAGCTGTATTTTTTTTTTTTTTTTTTTTTTTTTTTTTATGTCTTCCAGGAACTGGTGGGAATATTTCTGAAAACTAAACCAATTTAGTGCATTTAATTTCCATATTACATCAAAATACAAATATATTAATAAGAAATCATAAATAGAAATATATAAATACATTTCAGATTACTCTAAAAAAGTAAACACACTGGACAGTGTTTTCTTTGTTTTAGTTTGAAATGATCCCAAATTTTCAAAATGTCGTTTTCCTTTGGCCTGAATCTTATGGACGCCCGTTTGTGGCACATAAAAAAAAAACTTTGCCTAACTCCGACTTTTATTCTCGCAATTCTGATTTCATTCCTCACAATTCTGACTTTATTTCCTGTAAACATCCAACATTTCTGGTTCATCCACCGGTAACCATGTTGCCGGCCTACAGTTTGAAGCTGTTGGTGTATAAACGAGGCTCCTCTGCTTCTTCTGTCTTGTTCCACCTCCTCCAGAGCTGATTGTTAGACAGAGTTCTATCCAGGGATCGGAGGCTCAGTTTAATACCATGTGATTCTATTGACTGTAGAATGTAAAACTTTCTGGCACTACAACGGGGGTGACGTCAAGTCAGAATTGCGAGAAGTAAAGTCGGAATTGGGCAAACTTTTTTTTTTATGTGGCAGAAACGGGGTTCCATATGAATCTTCTACCTGGTCCCTCGCTGTTTTCTCCCCTTCCTCCGTTTTTTTACCTGTCCAGAGCGTTCCAGAGTTTAGCAGGTGGTGCGTCAGTAATAACGGTCCGTGGGGGAACATAGTGCTCCGTGCGTAAATTAATGGGCTAAACGATTTTTTTGCACTAAATGCACTAAATCTAGATCTTTTTTTATATCCCTGGTGTTGTGTATGATTTTAAGTTTAATAATAATAATATGTTTTAAAAAATGCACTCAAAGTGCGAGGTGGAGACTAAACAAACTAAAGTTGCAGTCCTGAGGAAAATCAGATTTGAACTATGTTCTGCACATAAAAAGGATTGCATTCAGTACACATGTGTACCGAACTGAAAGCCCTGTTCCAAAAAGTTTTGGTACAAATACGTGTAACATTACACCTATATATATATAATTTCTAATATTTAATTTCATATATTTAATTGTAATAAAATAATTTATAGCTGTTTTATCTGATCTTGACAACATTAAACATAACTTTGAAATGATAGAATGACTATTCTTTAACGAATTAATAAAGGTACAGTGTTACGAAATGTGTGTATTGTGTAACATTATTAATAAAGCACTTTGGGACATGCTGTCTTGGAAAAAACTTCGAGAATATAAGTCCAAACAAGCAAAAACGTTCACATAACATGTATGAATACATTGTGTTCTGTCTGTGTGCTTTCAGCTTTCTATACATCCAGGTACGGATTTAAAGTGTGCATGCGTCTGTACATGTACGGAGACGGAGTGGGAAAAGGGACGCACATCTCTCTTTTTTTTGTGATTATGAAAGGAGAGTATGACCCACTTCTCTCATGGCCTTTCAAACACAAGGTAAGAATGAATGATTGTCGCTCAGCACACAATAACCTGCACCTTACAAATGATGTATAACCCCAAAAATTCAGACACTGTAACTAGAGCTCCAGACAGGATTATTCAGATTTTCTTTGCTGGACTCTGTTCTCTGGATCTGGAATAAAATCCTTGTTGCTATGGCTGCAGTTGACACAGCAAAACAGGTCGATATGTTCTGGCACGAATGCAAACGGTTTTGAAGTGACGGCGTCCAAAAAATACAGACTGCAGTGGAAATCAAATTAAAATGGAGAGAGAACGTCTTGTCAAGAATATCACCATCACTGTATATTTCGGGACTTTAGAACTATAAAGCGGTTTTAATATTTTCAGCCAACGCATTCTGTAATAGAGAGAGATTTCAGGCTTATTTTCAGAATTTGAATCAGTCTACATAAGGGGAAATATTGGAAAACTTCGGAAAGTGACAGATTTTCCTGCAATCTGTTTCTCCACAAGTTCTAGTATTTTAAAATCCGCTTTTGCTGCCGCAACAAAAACGTTGCCTTTAAACACTGCATAATGTTGATATGGTGCTGCTTCGAGGCCTGAATTCATGTGAGGTTATGGATCTTTTATAGGAGACTGCAGTATGCTTTTCAGGAGAGAGAGGGACTGTGAGAGAAAGACTATTTCTCATGGCTATAATCTCGCATACACTATATAGACAAAAGTATTGGGACAACCTGACTTTTCCAGTCTTAGTTGTACAATTGTATATGATGTCCTTGGATGCGGTTCCTTTTCTTGAACTAGGAGACCCAAGCCAGCTCTATGAAGATATGATTTACATGATAGTTACGTGGAAGATCTTGAAAGGTCTGCTATCTAGCTCTGACCTCAACCCTGCTGAGCACTTTTGGGATGAAATGGAATGCTGCCTTATAGCTGAATGATCACAAATTTCCATGACCACACACCAAAATCATCTAGAACATCACCCAGAAGAGTAGAATGGGATGTTTAGAAAGCACATGGTCCGGTGTCCACAAACAGTTGTCCACAAGATAAAATCTTAATAGTAAAAAATGGAATGTCATTCATTAATAAATGACAGATTGAGTAGGTTTAAAACAGAAAAAAATAATCCATTAGTAATCAAAGTAACCTCAGTCGCACCTCAATCGATCCTAATGACATTTTGATTGGACCGAAAAGGATTTTTCAGCACGTGTGTTAATGCTTACGGCTACCGATCACATACAGAACATGAAACACAGATAAAACACATACTTGGGACAGACTGCAGATCATTGATAATGCATATTCTTCTTCTTCTTTCGGCTGCTCCCATTAGGAGCATTAGGAGTTTTCTTTGGAGTATGCGTAATACAATCAATGAATATTAGAGTGGAATTAGAGTGAACAATGTTTACGGTACGTGTAATCGGATCGAATTGATTTGGCACCCGGAAATAGCTGCATTTAAACATATCTGTTATGATCATTGGCAAATCTTTGCGGTATCAACAAGTTATTAGATAAGATCGAATGCCCTGAGCAAGACCTTTATAATACAATAAAGTTGTAGCAATACAGGAATAAAGTCGTAGCAGTACAACAAAAATTCGAATTATTTTGAGAATAAACTCGAAATTACCAGAATAAAGTCGAAATTATGATAATAAAGTACAAATATTTGTATTAAAGTCGTAATATTTCGAGAGAAATCACAGAATTGCCAGAAACGTTTCGCTGTTTTGCATAAAATGGATGTGGAGGATTTGGTTAAATCCTACTTCAGGTTAGGATTTCGCAATAATGAAAATTCATTGTCTCATGTAAACACATTACTCTATTTTCATTATTTGGACTTTATTTTGAAGATGTTGCGACTTTATTCTCGCATTGCTCCGACTTTGTTCTCGTAATCTCGACTTTCTTCTCATATTGCTATGACTCGATTCTCGTAAGTTTGACTTTTTTCTCAAAACCTTACGAATTTATTTTCATATTGTTACGACTTTAATCTCGTAATCTTCGATTTTTTTTTTTTAATGTGGCACTAAAATGGCGTCATAGTTATGATTGTTTTTTTGGCAAAAAAAATGTGAAAAAATATTTTTTTTGGGCCTCTTCTCAGATTTCAAATAGGTTTCCTAAAATACCACACATAAACCTCTTGCTTATATTCGGCCAACTATGTAAAAATAACTTTTCTCCAGTCTGATAGAAGCTTTGAGTCTTGCTTCCTATGGAGCTCTAGTACTGATTCTGATATTACTGTAAGTGAGACAGCAACACAGCTTACTATTCACCTACAGTCTGATGTGACGACGGCCTTCTCCCTCTTTCTAGGTGACTTTCTTCCTCATTGACCAGAACCAAAAAGAGCATGTAATCGACACCTTTCGTCCTGACCTCTCGTCCGTGTCATTCCAGCGGCCCGTTTCTGAGATGAACGTGGCCAGCGGGTGCCCTCTCTTCTGCCCTCTGTCCAGGCTTCGATCTCCGAAGCATGCGTACTGCAAAGACGATACACTTTTTATCAAGTGTGTGGTGGACCCCTCATCCTGATTGATGAGGATGTTGAGGAAGAAGGGACTGAGGTCAGGATGAGCGGGCTGCTCCTGCTGAAAGTCCGATTTCGACAAAAGTGCACTGAACCATCCGTTTGTGGTGGTATATAAATGCTGCATAATGTTGACATGTTGTAGGTTGAATTAGGGTCTAGTTATAGAACTTTAATTATTATTATTATTATTAGTAGTAGTAGTAGTAGAACTATTTTGAAGTTCTTTTTAGTTTTATATATATAATGCAAAAATAATAGGACTGACTTTATAGAAGTATGTGATTTTACAGAAAATTTCTGAAAAACAAAAAAACATTTTTAGGTAACTGTTATTTAGCAGTGTCACTAGAAAAGCATATTGTTTAACCTAAAAAAAGTCATAATTCAATCTTTGATACAAAAATAGATTATTATTATCAATGGAGTCGTTTTTAAAGGAGGCGCCGCAGTTCTTTTTTAATTAGAAAAATTTAAAACATTGTCACAGTATATACTGTATATGTATATATTAGGGCTGTCAATCGTTTAAAATATTTGATCGCGATTAATATCTTGATTGTCATGAGTTAACTCGTGATAAATCGCAACATTCGCCCATTATTATCTGTTCTAAATGTACCTTACATTTATACTTTTTTATAAATTTATAAGTTTTATATTATAAATATATATTTATATTATAAGTTTTTAAATACTCTAATCAACATGGGCATGGACAAAGATAGATATTTTATAGAAATATATGTTTATTACTGGTAAATATTCTTGTAAATGTTTCCACGTAATTGTAGTGTTTCGATTTCCGTAAATCATCAGGACACCAAATGGAACTTTTGCTATGTTTCCACACAGACGGTTTTAATTGCCGGATTTCGGTGCTGATTTGAGACATCAGTAAAACAAATGTTTAGTGATTAAAAGTTATATTTTGATGGAGTTTAGATATATATATATTTTTATCTGAGTTAAGAAAGGATGTCGTGAATAAATGTGTGTCGCATTGAAGGTTTGAATTTTGCCTCTTTTATATTTATTTATTTATATTTTTTATAAAAATTGTCAAACGACAACGTGTGCTGCATCAATCGCACGTTAATAGAAATTTGTGCTATTAAAACGAATTTGCGTTAACAAGTTAATTTTGACAGCCCAAATATATACATATATGAACTTTTTCATATTTGTTCATGGAATATGTGGAGATCATTTCGTATTTGCTAAAATCTATGTTAAAATCTGACATTTTTTTTTTTTTAAAGTTGCTTTTGTTGTATATAATATTTTTTGCATAAATGCAAAAAAAATAAATAAACAAGATATTTTACTCAAAAGTGAGGATTAATTCTTTTTTTTTTTTTTTCCCACAATGTTTTATCTTCTTATGCTCCCTTGTATTGTTGAAGACGGTTAGAGTCACGTCCAGATGTAATGCTGTGAATCATTTCAGGTGTAACACTAAGGTGTAAATAGCTGTTGTGAGTGTTTGCATGTTTTGTTTTCCAATGATGCTCCATTCAGTTTGGATCATTTGGCGTTAGTTACGATTAACATATGACGATAATCCGACAGCATTGTGATGTCCAAAGTTTTAGAAACAGTTAATCTTTGATCGTTTTTGTGACACAAACGCATGTTCCTTTTATTAATATGCAACAAAGTAGGTAATTTAACATTATGGAGATTCACTTTGACCAAACTAATATATACATGTCCAGTTGTTCAACTTCTTATGTTGTTCTATTTCTTTCTGACCTCAGATTGGGCATGCTATTCCATTATAGATACCACTCCAGCCGACTATTTACTCTGTAAATAATGCTTACACAGCTGTGACGTCTGATTTGGATCATCGTCTTGTTGTATGATTTAAGTCGGTTCCGATTAATAGTACTAATAGGTACCAATAATTATGTAATCATTATTATTATGATTATTATTGTGATTATTATTTAATTTTTTTATTATTATCATTGTTAACAAAAACAACAATAAAAATAATAATAGTAGTAATAATAATGGGTCTAATTATTATAGAATCACTATTATATATATTCATTAATACTATTATTATTTTTATTGTTAAACATTTTTATTGTTGCTGTGTTTGTTAAAATTTTAATAATGATGATGATAATAATAATAATAATAATAATAATAACAATAATAATGTAATAGTCTAGACATTACTGTTATTTACAATAAATCATCAGTTCAGTAGATGTGTAATAACACACAAAAACAAAAATTAATCCACAGTCATAACGTATATATTAAAATACCTTATAGTTGTCATATTAAAATATAGATTAAGTGTATTTGCTTCAGGCTGCTGATGCGCAGTTGATATAGCACCGGGCCGCATCCCAATCCGATTTCACCTCCACTAGCCAGCAGCACGAGGCGCCACCTGTGGCACCATGGCAACTGCAGTCCCGTTCGCTGTAGTGTCCTGTTTGGTCTGCAGACTGCGCAGCGGTCTGGAGGGCGGTTTGGGACGCAGCCGGTGGGAGGCGGCGAGGAGCGGGACTTCCGGTGATGGTAATTACATAAGCAAAACGTAAACGCTTCGCGGGAAAAGGTGAAAAAATGGCGCCTCGCACTGAGTCCGCGGACTGTGCGTCCGGCTGAAGACGCAAACTTTTCCGCCTGCCAGGGGGAGAACATCACATATCTCCCGGGGCTCAGGGGGCTTCTACTGCAGAGGGAAGAGTTTATCCCTACGGGACAGGAGAACCAGCAGGACGGTACTGTACACTTAACGGATTTCTCTCTCTCTCCGCGCGCGCGCTCGCGTGCGTGCGTGCGCGCGCGTGCGTGTGTGTGTGTGTGCGTGTGTGTGTTTGAGCTAGGCGAAGCTAACTTCTTAAGCCTGGATGCGACTCCAGTGCAGAGCTCATACTGTATTTCCCTCTTCTTTTTTTAACACTTATTCCTCACTAAAACTACTCAAACACGAGGGTTTCCTGCGTTTGACTTTTCGTGTAGAAAGTGAGAGTTTTTATTTATTTTATTGCATTTTATAGAAGGGATGAAAAGTTGGTCATGAAAACGAGGTGAGTCCTGTGGGCTGCAGTTTGAATCTTGAATCAGGGAGGGAAATATGATTAGCTTCAGAGCTAATACTGCCTCAGACTCCATTTTTCCCCCTCATTTAATTAGCATCAGTGCTAATACTGCAAACTTCAAAACCAGTCTTATACAGTGAACAATTAGCTGCATTGATTAGTTTGTATTCTTTGACATGTGAACTTTATTCGAAAGTGAATTGTCAATGAAGTGTGTGTGTGTGTGTGTGTGTGTGTGCGGATAATTACAGTACTGTGCAAAAGTTTTAGGCAGGTATGCAACAATCCTGTAAAATACGAATGCTTTCAATAATAGAAGTTAATTTCTATAACTGAACAAAATGCAAAGTAAATGAACTTAAGAGAATTCTTCACACAGTTTTTGAAGGATCTTGGCAGGTAGGTTCTTCTTAACATCATGGAGAACTAACCAGAGATGATCTGTGGATGTAGGAGGCTGCAACAAATCCTCCATGACGTTGGACTCTACTGGGGCCAAAACTATTACTTCCAGAACTTCCTTGTTCTTCTCTGCGGTGAAGGTAGTTCTTAATTTCGGGTCGTTGTCCCAATCAGATTGTATTACATGATGGATAAATATCCGCCTGCTTTCCTCCGTATTGAGGACGGCATTAATCCTGATCAAATCTCCAACTCCATTTGCAAAAATGCAGCCCCAAACTTGCAGGAAACCTCCAGCATGCTTCATTGTTGACTGCAGACACTCATTAATGCACCACTTTCTATGTACCTCCTGCTACAGTCAAATATTTCAGATTTTGACTCATCAGTCCAGAGCACTTGCTGCTATGTTTGCATGCAACGTTGAGTCACTTAGCCTTGTTTCCATGTCGGAGGTTTGACGTCTTGCCCACAATTCTTCCATGAAGAACATCTCTGACCAGACTTCTCCAGACAGTGCATGGGTTGTACCCAGGTCCCATGTTGTTCCAGTGTTGAAGGGAAGTAAATGATGCGTCTTTCACCTGCTGCATTAAGTTTCCATGACTGACCACTGCAGTCCTCAACATTGCCAGTATCTTTGTGCTTCTTCAAAATAGCTTTAAGCAGCACATGTTGAACCTGGGGAGAGACCTTGCTGATGCAGTATAACTATATTTTGTTTTGTTTCTGTGCACAGTCTTGCCATGGTATGATATGAAACTGTCTTCCACAACCTCACCATAGTAGCAGACTTGGGCTGTTCCTTATAAGTGTGTTATTAATAGTGCGTTATATACCGGTGCCATCTCACGTGTGCCCTTTTCCATAACAACATTAAGCTTCTTCATCCTGAAACCTGTTGTTGCTCTGGTTTTTATACAATTTATAATCAACTGTCACCTCACTCTGATTTCTGATCCCCAGTTACAGTGTGTTTGCATGTTCTCTCTATGTTCTTCCTGGTCCTTTGGTTGCCTCCGATTGTGGATTGTGGCACGTGGACGTGTGCGTTCGGGATCCCCCACTGTGCTTAGTGAACGAGAACAGATCCATCTCTGATCAGACCCAAATTCACCATAACTGTGGTTTCATAATGCATTTTTTTAATACACCTTATAAGACATTAAGGCAATTTGTAAAGTTTTGGTAAAAGTACAGCTAACGCAGGCTCTGAATTGTTGAACTCCTTTTTTTTCATATCTATCTATTTTTAGGTGCACGTGTGTGCTTGTAGTACACTTGAGGACCCCTTTGCCTTACAGTGTTGTTGTAAGAAATGCCGGGCCCCCGATTCGCCTGCTCTGTAGCTGACTTCCTTATTGAAACCCTGCTGCTTTCTGTCTCAGTCACTGCTGGCTGCGTTTGACTCATCAAACTGTCCCTGAAACACAGCTTGGTACTTTCTGTCTATTCTTTACATGCAAAATGTACAGAGCGGTATAAAAAACCGTTTGCAGCATGCCTGTACGTACCGCTGTTTTGCGTGCCTTTTCGAAAACCGAACACACACGCGAGCCACAGTTCAGTTATAAATCACAGTATTTCAGCTTTCTGTTAAACCTGTTTCTGGTATATTCCAAAAAATCGATCACGCCTTGTGAAGCCATGTTCAGCAGATACAATATTCTCATGTTTAACCTTTCACACACTCGCATTGCAGACATGTCATCAGTAGCACTGTCGTTTCTGTGTAATGGACCACCGCACTGTCGAATTCTCGATTCTCGGACAGAAGTTGATTAGTTTTCTCTTAAGAGAAGCGCAGACGTTTGCATGAATTTCTTATGCTACCGTTTCTATAGCAACAGCTCACTCACACTTACACCACATGCATGTAGATGCGATGACGTTCTTCTGTGTTTAGATTGCATTTTGGGGAGAAGTCTTTAGTCTCTGTGTGAAGCTTTCCAACATGAGAAAGTCATTAGAACGAATGGCTTTGTATTTTCTCAATTACAAGCCTCCCAGTGACTGTTCATTGCTCCGTTAACACGTGTCTTCGAGGTCGACCGATAGATCGGGCCAATTTAGTGTTTTTTTTTTTTTAATTAATCGACCGATTGTGCTGCAAATTAGGCCAATTATTTAGCAGACCCACATGACACACCAAACCGTGCGTGTACGCTCTGCGCTTGCATGAGAGAGAACATAATTCTCCCATACCAGCAGGTGGCACTATTCTGTATTTGGCATCCAAACAGAGAACAAGAAGAGATAGAACTGCAAATTTATAAAGTGAGCAGCGTTTACACATGCCCCGATCATTGCTAACAGATTTTATTGGCAAGAGTCTGTTCCTTTTATTTATTTATTTATTTATTTTTTCATCCCTCCCTCATGTGCTCATTTGCTAAGCTGAATAACCTGATATCTGACCACAAGTGTACTAAATCAGAGAGGCTCTATCTTCGGTTCCCGATCAGAAAATTTTCCCTGCATAACATCAACTTAATGCTTAAAATGTACTCACCAAGGTAAGAACCTGTATATTTTTCAGACAAGAAAGATCATCTTCGGCACTCTAATGTTCCATGGCATCGGTCTCTGTTTCACGAATCCCCAACTCATCCGCCTCCTACTCTGTGTAGTTTCCTCCCCTCACTCCCTCTCTCACCTAAAAAAAAAAAAAAAAAAAAAAAAAAAAAAAAAAAAAAAAAAAAAAAGCAGTTAACTTTCTCTCACACATTCAAAAATTAGGATGTAGGTGGGTCTTAATCTGGTTTGCTGCTACCATCGGCTCTTAAAAGCACCAATCACGATGACTAGGATTGTCATTTCCTTTTCTTTTTCTCTCTAATTATATCTTCCTTCCCCTTTACTTTTTCTCTTCTTATAGTCTCGTCACTGGTAGCCTGGGTTACCTGTGCTTTCAAGGAAATGAAGGGGGTTTACACATACATGGAGTATCATACAAACAAATGAGACTTCGATGACTTTCTAGCACATTGCGTTCCTAGAGAGACAGGCTTATATTTAAAGCTCTTCTCTGCTCTCAGCTGTTCTGTCCATCCTGCTCTTGCCGATAACCTCTTGATGGCTTCAAAAGGCATTCATGACCCAGGGCTAACCCTAACACTAGTCCCATGCAGGTTGTCTTATCTCCTAACTCTTTGTTCTTGGTATGGGGTATGTATAGCATAAGGAAGGTCAAACTTCACTGGCAAAGTTTCTAGCACTTGTTTCGTGGATAAAACCTTTAGGAAAAGTGTTGTTGTTGGAAAATAATTCAATTTGCAGTAATGCTAAAAAGAAAAAACTTGGCTTTGTGTCAGGCTGCAATACAAACCCTATTGTTGATCATTTTCCTGTAAGTAGGAAGTTTTGTTTCGAGGTATGTGACATGGTCAAAATATCATAATGTGATTCCTTTTCTAAAGTACACATTAGTGTTGGATTGCCAATAACACGTCAGACGATTTCAAACGTCTATAAAGTAGATATACTTTTATTATTATAACATTTATTAGATATTTTATTGTAAAAAAAAAATAGTTTTTTACAGATAATTAGGCTGGAAAAATGCCAGGAGTGTAAACGACTTCAACAATATTGAACAATTTGAACACAGCAGATGTGTTACGGATATCTTTAGGTGTTTGGTGGATTTGATATTTAACCGCCCGTGTTTAAGAAGCTCCGCTCCCATTTATAAAAACTCAAACATTCTGGGCGAGATGTTGATATTGGGCCCTTGCACAAGGCCCCTTGCTTCCTGACAAGCTGGGATTTGTGATAAGAGTTTCACTATGCTGAAATGTCTATATGACAAGTTAGAGACTCTTCTTTCTTTAAAAAAAATAAGATAAATATAGGGATGAGCAAAACAATCCAAATATCACCTGACTGGTTTTTATTTTACTGACCGTATTACAGTATTTCTGTGAAGCTTCCATCGCTAAAGGAGGCGTGACTTCAAGCATTCAGCCACATACTGTATATATCAGTGAAATTCTCTTCTTCACATATCCCATCTTCTTAGAAAGTTGGGGTCAGAGTTTGGGGTCAGCCAGGATACACCACGCCTAGAGCCGTTAAAAAAGGCTGGAGGGTTCTGAGCCTTGCTCAAGGGCCTAACAGTGGCAGCTTGGTGCTGCTGGGGCTTGAAGTCCTGACCTGCTGATCAGTAACCCAAAGCCTTAACTGTTGAGTCACCAAAGCCTGGATGATATCTGCATAGCAGGAAAAAAAATAAGCAAGCAGCAGGACATAATGCAGCACATAAATTAAAGCAATTGTTTAAAACCTGTGTGTAACAGCGAGTAACAGATCAACAAGAAACCAAATCTAATATTAAACATAATGTAACAAAACTGTAACATTGCAACATTAAAATTTTCAAATATTTTATGTAACAATGAGATATAATTGCATGGTACATTAATCCACTTTCACTTGATCTGGAACTTGAAAAACTGCATTTGAGTGATTTTCCCAAACTGGAGTCAAAAATTTCGGACTCGTATAACTAAAAGTCAAAAAAGAGAGAAAACAAGAGACATCAAACCTTTTACAAATAAATTATGCGAGTAAAGTTCAGTTTGATAAAAAAAAAAAAAAATCGTAAATTCCAAAGTGCAAAAAATGTGGAATGATGTAACACAGATGAGGTTTCTGAAATAGTAAAAGTAGTAATTTTTTCTTTTGTAACAAAGTTATGACTCGGCATGAAAATGCAGGTTTCACGTCTTGTAAACAATTATTTTGCGAAATCAAACCTTTAAAAGTAGATCACTTCCATATCAAGTCGACTAAGTGTATTTGTGCAACATATTCCTCCAACCAACATCTACCTTTGTGCCTTATGGCTACAAAGCAGGTTTAGTGCATGTTATTTAATTAGCTTGGTTTTGGTCATTTGGAACAATAATTGTTATTAGCAGTAAACATTATAAATAAATCTTATTCCAATTGTTTGCTTAATTACAATTAGTGGCAAGACTTTCTTTCTTTTTTCTTTTTCTCTGTCTTTCTTTCTTTTTTCTCTTCCTTTCTTTCTTGCTTTCTTTCTTTCTTTTTTCTCTTTTTCTTTCTTTCTTTCTTTCTTTCTTTCTTTTTTCTCTTTCTTTCTTTCTTTCTTTCTTTCTTTCTTTCTTTCTTTCTTTCTTTCTTTCTTTCAATTTAATGTAAATCTAATTCACGTGCTGTAATTCTCCAAACGACTCCATTTCTCCACTGGTGCTATACTACATGCTCTCTGCTTTCTGTTTTGAATCTATTTACAGCAGGTTATCTTTCTATATTCATTTCCATCATATGAGAGAAAAAGAGAGAGCGAGAGAGAGAGAGAG
>JAAIIK010000028.1:1356097-1370369 GCA_014706435.1 Silurus glanis | reverse complement strand
ATTATAACTATATAAAAGCTTAATTCAGGAAATTCCTGTATAAAAATGTACTTAAAAAAAAAAAAAAATTAAACCATGTTTAATTTGAACATTTTAAAGTTTATAGTGGCGGCTTGTTAAGGAGTGTATGAGGGATTTCTCCTTTGAACAAAGCATTCGTTTATTATTGATGATTATCTATTAGTTGTAATTGTTCAAAACCTCAAACAGCCAAATAGTCTAGAACATCTTGGGCAGAATACTTGTATCAATAAAAATGACATTAGCATCTTTTTTATTTTCACTACATATATATTCAGAGATACAGAATACCTGAATATTTTTTATAATTATAATGGTTCACATTAAACAAAACCGTTGTGCTTAAAAGTAAAGAATTTTCTTTTTTTTTTTTTTTGCTATGCAGCTGTAATAACATGCATATTACACCTGCTGATAACCATAAGCAAACATAAGCAATGAAATGCATCCCGCCGTTCATGCAGCACCTCCTCATTTCAAACCAAAAGTCCGGACTCACTTTCGATAATAATAATAATAAATAATAAAAGCTTCTGAATTTATGTGCATATACAATTAGACAAAGTAGGAGATGTTATTTTTCATGCTTGTTTCCCAGGACACTACCTGGAGTGAAATTATCAGAACTTATGATAAGATGATTAATAAAGTAACTCAAACAAATCCAGAAAAGCAATGTAAGGCTAGGATTTGTCACTGCATCATGATTTATAGCGTTTATTTCTTTTAAAATATTTTTTTTTTCTTTTTTCAGTGAGCAGAAACTGTATTGATGAAGGTCTGCTTTAAAAAAAAAAAAAAAAAAAAAAACGACTTGTAACACTTTAACACTTTATTATAATAATATAAAAATATTAATGATGAATACAATGACGATCTTAGATGCCCAAATTCCCATTACATTAATTAGTCACATGTTGGAGAGTCCAGCCACTGCAAAAACCACGGAATGTGTTAAAGCTAATTTATTATAATTTAGCAAGTGCTGTTTTTAAAAACTGGCAGACGATAAATTCAAATCTTTTTTTATTCTTCTTCTCTTATATGTCTGGAATTGACCCATGCAGCCATTGGAATGCTATGGATATAACTTGGCGTTTCTGTGTTTTTTCACAGGAAATCCAGACGAGTGCGTTAAGGATGTTGGACGGAGCGTGCCGGGATGGCTACCTGGCTGTAGGTGCGGAGGACCTGGAGGACAAGCGGCTGCTGCCAAAGCATGACAAAATCTGCAGTGACCTAGAGAGCAAGCTGACCGTGGGCCAGTACGTACTCTGCCGCTGGTCTGATGGCCTGTATTACTTGGGAAAGATCCAAAGGGTGAGTCAGTGTGACTGGAAGCGCTGGAGTGTAGCCATGTGTGGGTTTCGCTAATGCATCTCTCTCGCGGTCATCGCAACTGAACCTGCGCATCTTTTTAATGTTCTGCGTTCTTCATCAGCAGGGTTTCCATCAAATTTAAACTTAAAAGGACGCAAAACCGTCTTTAATTACGAACCGAACTGCCTGAAATCACTGTTAGGAGAAAAGCTAATTACGCCACACTTTTTGTGTAAGACTAATTCATATTTTAATTGCGAGTCCAAATACGGTACTGAAGTCAACCCATTTGCTCGCGATATTACCGAGCTTATCTAAAGTTAGCTAATTGGATTTTTCACCCCACAACCTTCTCCATCCATCTGCTGGTCTATATTTTCATTCTTTACTCTGAAATGACATATTTTGCCCTGAAATGTTTTGCTTCAACACGAATAAGTACAGGTGCTATTTACGATCTTATGCGTTTCACAACGAGCCTATCGTATAAATGCAAAGCTCGTAATTGGAGACGTGGCCTATTTTGGTGCCTGGCGATGCCGATAAAAAAGGAGAGAGACAAGCGATAAAATCAGGCTTAGAAACAATATAAATACAGAAACAAATAGGTGCCCCAACACTGAGCCAATTGCGCCCTGTCGATCTCTAGCGAGAGTAAGGCATCCCGCAAGGCACGGAAGCGTCCCAATGTATTGTACGAAAATAAAAATGGCGCACGTAAAAATGTAAATACCGTAATTTCCGGACTATTAAGCGCACCCAAATATAAGCCACACCCACTGAAATTTAACAAAGATTTTTATTTTGAACATAAATAAGCCGCACCTGTCTATAAGCCGCAGGTGTCTACATTGAAACTAATGAACTTTACACAGGCTTTAATGAAAGACAGTGTCTGTTACACGGCTTGTATCTAAACAGTAGCCTACCAAGAAAGTCATTGTTCACTGTCTTCCTCCTTCCTTTCACAACTATTTCTCTCGGGAGTTTTTCTTTTGGCATCTCCGTGCGTTTAAAAATCACCATCGGTGAATCTTTTCTCCCGATGCCGTGCAGCGCAGAACACAGGTGAAGTGCGTTTTTTCATGCCCGGTTGTTTTCAGCGTGACGAATGATTTGCATTTCCTGTAGACAGTCCGAGTGAGCGGCAGGTCAAACGTCAGAGGAACATCATCCATATTTATGATGTGGTGCGGCCCGATTTACTGGGAGCGCACCTGATTTGATATAAAGAGTTTCATTGGTTCACCTGAACCCGTTCCGCAATTTCATTGGTCTAATGTTATGGGGTTCAGTTTTTTGGCTTGAAGCTTGTGAAACCGGGAAAAACCCCGGAAAAATCCATAAATTAGTCGCTTCGTTGTTTAAGCCGCGGGGTTCAAAGCATGGGAAAAAAGTAGCGGCTTATAGTCCGGAAAATACGGAAGTTATTTAAAAAAAAAATTCATATTACTATCGAGAACCATCGTAACTCGTAGACTACCTGTAATGTATATGAAGTAGGGGTGTAACAGTACACGTATTTGTACTGAAACTTGCGTACCGAACGCAATCCTTTTACGTGCAGAACATAGTAAAAATCTGAGTTTCCCCAAAGACACATTAAGTGCTGGACCGCAAGTTTGTTTAGTCTAATCGGTGCGCTCTGTGTGTGTGTGTGTGTGTGTGTGTGTGTGTGTGTGTGAGAGCGCACCAATTAGACCTACCGGTCGTTTAGTCAGGCCCCGCCCTCCTCTCGCAAACCGCCTCTCCTCCACTCACCCGCTGCCACATGCACTCCGAGGGAGCGAATGAATGAAAGATGGATGAAAGAAATAAATTTGTGTATGAATAAATAAATTGAACAACTAAATAACTATCTCGCATGTTTTTTTAAATCCGGACAAGTAATGCTGAAATAAGTACAGTGTAGCAGAACGTATCTTTAGAAAAATATTAAATGTTAAAGCACACACTTATATACACACATCTGTATTACCCAAACGGGGTCAAACTAATGTAAACTATTTAATTACATTTCTTTTCTTCCATTTGTTTAATTTAAATTAATCAAATCAATTTGTGCCTAATCGATTGCTAAATGTAATAAATTATAAAAAAAAACTGTGTAAATTGTTGTTCATAAATGTGAAATAAAATAATAATTAAAAACGACAAGCAATTTTGATGTTTTGCATTTCTTCCCCTTAACTGTACCGAAATGTAAATCTACATGTATTATATCTATGGATATAATAGTCTTACACTTAAACGGGTTTATCCGACCATTCAAAGTGCGCTCTAGCCAACAGAATCCCATTAAATTGTCATTTATTTATATTTGTGAACTAAAACATGAGAATGCGGCGATGGGAAAACAGTCAGCAGCGTGACCGTGTGTTCCAGCCCAATATGAAGCGGTCTTTCCGTTACCAACCGCACTTCCCAATTTCCAATAACAACACATTCCTCTTATACCACAGCGGTTCAGCCCAAGCTTCATTACATAAAGAATAATGGGATGGACTTTTATCCAGTTATAGTGAATTTTTCTTGTGGAATTCCACTGAATCATGACTTTCCTGTTATTGCTACCAATTATATTTATGGCACCTATTATTATGGAGTCATTGGGGGGGGAAATTCCAAAGCTGGAGAAATGACACATCACCATGTTAATGATGTGAAGAGGTCCACCATGCAGCAGCACTGTGGCATGAAATAGTTACTTATGGCTTCTCTGTTTAAGGCGACTATGGCGTGCTTTGCTTTTCTTCGTTTGAAACTGGAACGCGATTTCGTGAGTAAATGGGTCGCATGTTGTTATTATTTTCGGTATTATTGTGTAGCCCTTCTCTCAAGCATTTAATATCCTTTGTCTGAAATGTCCACATTCAGAGACTCGTGATTCCCTGCTTGCATCACTGATTTAACCGAACTCCAGCATCATTTCGCTCCTCTTGTCTGGCTCACGTAACGGATTCTACAAGTTTGCGTACATCTAATGCACGTATAGCCCCTGAATCATTAGATGGTGCGTATGTTTGTGTGTGCAGGTTAGCTCGTCAAAGCAGAGCTGCTTCGTCACGTTCGAAGACAACTCCAAGTTCTGGGTGCTTTGGAAGGACATACAGCATGGTAGGCAGCATCCACGATTTCTGTCCCACCACCACTCCTCTGCAGTACTGTACTCGTGTCTACTGTTTCCATGGAGCTGTGAAGAAAACGTCGATTTCTGTCACTTTAATGTAATTCAGGGCACTCACTAATTAGCGTTATGTGAATTTCAGCCAGTAAATGTAACCTGGATGATCCCAGAGTGCAGGTGAACTATTGTTGTTTGGTGCGTGTGTGTGTGTGCGCGTGTGTGTGCGCGTGTGTGTGCGTGCACTGTGATATACATGATGTGAACGTGTAATTATGCTGCACTTTTTTTTCCCCCCTTTTTTGTGTGTACGCGTGTGAACCTCAGCTGGCGTTCCGGGAGAAGAGCCCAAATGCTCTATGTGCTCCGAGATGACTATAGTGTCTGAGAATAAAATCCTTATCTGTGGAAAATGTGGAATCGGTGAGTCACTTCTCAGCAGAATAGTTTTGTTTATTTGTATTCCTTTTTTTTTTTCTTTTCAGCCCACATTTACATGAAGTTAGTCTGCGGAACAAATTTCATTTATGCAAATAACCAAGCAGATGCACCAAGAGCTACGCGTCAGGGGTGAATACACACGTAGCAAGACAGCAGCGTGTAAAAAAAAAAGGGGGGGGGGAATCGGAAAATGTCAACATCAGACGGTATTTCTAATTAGGGTGCTTTCACATGCACAGGGTTTAAGTTGAAATCTGGCGTGCTCTCTTCAGGCATGTAAGAACAAGGCACTCGTGCTCAAACGTGGATTAAAAAAAATATGTTTTTGTGAAGTAGTCCACGTTCAAATGCAGTTCGATGGCACTGGAAAAAAGCAACAACAAAAAAAATAAGACCAAATAAATTAGTTTGCAGGAAGTGAATCCCGGGTGCGTTTTGTGAGATGCAGGCTGCTAAACCAGCACATGATTTACAGACTGGGCCAACGGACAGAGCCGTAGCACCGATTTAAAAGAGAAAACACGCCAAATTCAATGCGCAAAACCGTTTATACATTTTCCATAAACAATTTTTACAAAATTTTACATTCAAACAAAGTTTTAAATTTTGCCCGCTCTGTCAAAGTTTTTTTTTTCTGGTTTGTTAAATCACGTTGCATTTTGCGATTGAATCAAAGCGCACCGAAAGCAATCCCAGAGTAGCGATTTTGTGATTCCGACAAATAGACGTGACCTCAAATGAAAAAAAAAAACGGACCAAATATTAGGAAATTAATTTCGCTAGTGAATAAATCGGTGTCACCTGTAGAACTTGCCGACTAACTATGAACAAGAGATCAAAGGATTTATTTGTTTATAAAAAAACGATTGAACCATTTTGCTGATTGATTTTATTTATGAGGTGGCTCCAAGGTTTGTGTTGTTTACAAATCAGTAGTCTCTTCTGACAGCAGATAGAATGTAACACAGTGTTTACTGTTAACTGTGTAGTTTTAAACATGGAGGGGGAAAAAAAAAAAAGCAAACTGGGACAAAGCTGTCGCATCATCAGTCTGAGTAAAAATCCATGCAGTCTTCAAAGCAAACAGAGGAGTATTTTGAGCTCGGGTGATGAGGCAGAGGGGAAGGCTATGCTGCGTGTAATTGCTCACGGGGGAGTTGGCACTCCCCACACTCTCTCTACATTGGGATTAGTTCAGACTCTTCATATTTACAGCTCTAAAGTGCCTCGGAGTCCAGCAGCCTGTCAAATACCCTTAAATGTCTTCTCTGTCTCCCACCCCCCCACCCCCATCCTCTTCCGACAGGCTACCACCAGCTGTGCCACATGCCGCAAGTGGAGAGTTCAGCAGACCTCTCGCCTTGGTTTTGCAGGAAGTGCATTTTTGCCTTAGCAGTGAGAGTGAGTGTGCACCTCATTGCTTTCAGCCACGTTTCTGTCATTTTCCTTACGATCGATCCAGACGTTATAAAAACCTCATAACCTTATAGGAAGTGTTAAACGTATCGACTCCATCTCTAGGGTATGGGTAATTACCACAGACAAGAAAAACACACAAAACAAAACAAGGGCAGTTATCGAATTCTCAAAGGTGCCGACGTCTACTACACTTTTTGACCCGCTTAATACACAAATAAAATTCTGCTGGTTTTCCGAAGGTGGAAATGCGCAGGATGTGCATATGAGTATGGTAAAAATTCCCCAGAGAGACGCAAGATAGAAGATCGCCACACCACATTGTAAAGTATGTAATGAATGAAGACTAAAACACAGTATCGACAATACACAAACCTGTATTTATTATAAAAATAAAACACTGCCCTTTGTAGACCTTGCCAATAAATCAGCTAATGTCACATCTGTGTCAACTCCCAAGAGTGCACCCTAGAAATTCCCATGACTCTCAACCTACAACTTCCTCACATGATTTTCCCTTAACTTCCCATCCCTTTCGTATGGGTAGTGTTTTTCCTTCATCCGCTTACTGTAATTATCTGAATTGCGCATCATCTATGAACCTACCTCAGGTTTCTGAGGATTACTTGGATAATTTGTTAGAAACCCTGCATGTTCATTCACCTGATCGCTTCATGGGATCTTGCCATATGTTGTGTAAACACGTACAGGTAGTCCCTGATTTACCAGATTGGTTACGATGGCCCTGTCATAACTTAAAAATATCGTAAGCATTCGCATAGCATTATTCCTGCATATGTAGGTATATAGGTGCATATGTATGTTGAGCTGTCGTCGTAACAATTGCAATTCGAACCGTCGCAGCTCGGAGGTCATCTGTATTTTGTTCGGACGCATTGGCCAGAATTATCTCTTTAAACCATAACTACAAACCATATGCAACATGCAAAACATAAGCCTTACTTTACACATATGTACCTTTTTGAAGAATTTAAAAGAGCTCTACAGAAGAATTCATTCATCTTTAGGAACCACTTCGTCTTGCTCAGAGTCACCGTGGATCCAGAGCCTTGTGTAAAGTGGAAAGGTCTTCTTCTTTGTCCACTGCAAGAATAATACACATTAGTTGAGATGCCAGTCTGTCTCAAGGCACCACAAACTCATTTTTAGCTACTTGTTCTTAACTAATGTACTAAATTCAACTAGTGGCACGTTTTTTGGGAGGTCCAGGAAATAGGGAGGCAAAAAAAAAATGCATTTGTACATTTATTGCATAAATTATCCACCAGTGTGTGTTGGCTGAACTTGTGATCTTTTGACTAAGTGAGTTTTGAGTAAACAGATTCTCGCTGACAGTGGTAATTGCTCATGCACTAAAAATGTGGTACAAAGATTCAGACTGCAGGAGTCATGAACATTTCAGGGCCGTTCTAGCTTGTTTGTGTGTTCTTCTATCTGGCAGAAAGGGGGCGCACTGAAGAAGGGCCCCATCGCCAAAGCACTGCAGTCCATGAAGCAGGTGCTCACCTACAACACTGAAGAACTGGAGTGGGACTCTCTGCACCGCACCAACCACCAGCAGTGCTACTGCTACTGCGGGGGACCCGGAGAGTGAGGACCAACTTTCAACCTCTATACATTACCTCCTGTCGTTGTCATTCTCTCGCTCTCTCTCTCTCGCTCTCGCTCTCACTCTCGCTCTCACTCTCACTCTCATTTCCTTTCTGCCTCTCAGCAGAATTCTATGGAAGGATATTCTGGATAATTTTCGAAAGAAATTGCAAATTGCGTTTTCCATATATGGACGCATAAATTGTGACATCATCCAAAAGCAATTGCAAATCCTGCATGTGACCCTTCGCAAAATCCCGTCCTCCTTAGTTACTGTTGCTATGTTGCTACAAGCTGTGCCGCCATGGAAAGAAGGCCTGTCAATAAAGCTCTTTGCGAAGGGTCAAATCATATCCATTTTTGAAAACTGTATTTTCCTTAATCTATGTAGAGCACAAACTGTCCCAAACTTCTTAACGTCCTCCACAATTTCGCCAACTATCTCCATTGTTCAAAACATTCCAGAAAATCGTCTATTACTGGCATTTTCCCTGTTGGCTGTCGACTGTGGGTGACGTCACTTCACAATACAAACGTACACGCCGAATAATACGGTCCCACCCCTGACACTTGGTCGACAGCTTCCAGTGCAAGGCTTTGGAAATGCAAATGCAAAAGGAATTGCGATTCCACAGAAAGTGAAAAAGCAAAGGTGGTAATTGATTATTTAAATAGGAATTATTTGAGAACTCGTGAGACACGGGAAATACAGTCGCAAATGGACTTTGCTTTTCCATTCGAAATTTGGCAGCGACTATTTGGCGTTAATGCGGTAATGCGCGATTTGCAATTGTGTTTGGATTACGATTTTCTCCACAATGTCTGTCTTTTAAGAACACCGAACATTAGGCTCCATTATCATTTCCTTGCATCTCCTTTCAGATGGTACCTAAAAATGTTGCAGTGTTTCCGCTGTGAGCAGTGGTTTCACGAAGCATGCACGCAGTGCCTGCAAGAGTCCATGATGTTCGGAGATAGGTGCGTATCTGTAGCACATGATCAAGTTTTGCTTTTCAGAAAAGAAAATTACTTGGAGTGGAGTAAAAAGCTGAAATATTGTCACCACTGTGATCGGTGAACTCGCATTTACACCAAAAAATTTTTGCACCAAAAATGTAATGGAATTTTTGCTGACATGGCAGTTTAACTTAAAAATACATTTATATTACCTATTTTTTTTTCTCACTGAATATTTTCACAGACGTGAAATAGAGTAATTTCAGGGTTTCCGTGTGCTCTTACAAAGTAAAAAAAATGTCTAAAATGTAAACATCTACATTTTATTGGTGAGAACCTCTCTTGGATTGTACCACAGACGTAAAATTTATTTCAATTTTTCAGATATGGGGAAGTGTTTAGCTATACCTAGCTTGAAATATATGAATTTAGGGCTTGGTTAAGGCTAAGTTGCTAACAATGTATGTATGGGCATGTTTTTGTTGTGATATAGGTTTTAAATTACATTTTTAATGGTCTTAAAATGGTTTTTCAAAAGACTTTTGCAGAAACACTGAATATTGTCATCTGTAAAATTACCGACATGACCAATTTAGTGAAACCTATAATCTCAGGGATGTTCTGAAAAACGATTTTATTGCATCACCTAGATTTAAAACAAATCTAATCCATATAGCAGAGAAAATGAAATGTTTTATAGGCAGCATCCTGCGATAAGTGATTTATAAAAGTATGTTCATGTGCAGTAACACAGACACACAAAGGGAAAATGACATGCATTAGGGGATGGATGGAGATCATTGTGGTAAAATTGCTGTCTTGTGTATAAAACACCATTCATCTCTTTTCAGAGGCCCGGCTATTTATAAAGTACTCCCTGTTCATTTCCACTGCTTTTTTTTTTTTTCCCCTCATTTTCTTTTCACAGGTTTTACTTGTTCGTTTGTGCCGTGTGCAATAAGGGAGTGGAGTACATCAAACGCCTGACTCTGCGCTGGTAAATGCCTCTTTTTGTTTTTTTCATAGTTGAACCCGTGTGCGGGATATAGATTGATGTAGGTAGTACTGGAAATACTGGCGATGACTTCAACCAGTGTACAGACGGTCCTCGACTTACGATGGTTCAGCTTACGGTTTACGATGACGATTGTGACGAGACAAAGTTGTACAAATTTTTTAGGTTTTGCACAGCAGGCAAAAGTAGCAGCCACACATTTATACACTGATCAGGCATAACATTTTGACCACCTGCCTACTATGTTGTGTTGGTCCCCTTTCAAGCATTAACTTCTTCAACAGTTTGAGCTACAGGAGCTCGTCTGTTAGATCGGACCACACGCCCAGCATTCGGTCCCCACGTGCATCAGTGAGCCTCGGCCGCCCGCGACCCTGTCGCCGGTTCATCACTGTTCCTTCCTTAGACCACTTTTGACAGTACAGCCAACAAGAACTGCAGTTTTGGAGATGCTCTGACCCAGTCGTCTAGACATCACAATTTGGCTTTTAAAATCACTCATTCTTACGCTCGCTCGTTTTTCCTGCTTTTAACACGTCAACTTTGAGGATCAAATGTTCACTTGCTGCCTAATGTATCCACCCATTAACAGGTGCCATGATGAGGAGATAATCAGTGTTATTCACTTCACCGCTAATAATGATATAATGTCACAATGTTATGCCTGATCGGTGTGTACGGTGTTTATAGTTTATACCGTATGGTACTATAAAGTGCTCTGTTTTGCTAAATTATGTACTGTAATTTGTTTAAGACTCCTGGGTGTGCTAGGCCATGTCTCGACTTGCAATATTTTCAAGTTACAATAAGATCATCGGAACGCAGCTCCGTCGTAAGTCGGGCGCTGCCTGTAGAGATGGGAGAAAAATTAATAAAAAAACAAAGTTGTTGCGCCATCACAAGTCTGAGAACAGCTTCAGTACCCATTGCTGTCAAGATAGCAAGGGGTTTTGGAAGTGTATAGAAGTGATGAAACAAATATCTTTCAGAAGAAATGTGTTCAAGTCTTGATAATGAACAGCACTGCTATATCTGTCTGCCAAATTTGCAATCTGCCATAAAAAGACTGTTAAGATACGACTAATGGGAACGCCATAGTACATGATTTACATCAAGTTCATCCTTGTTAAGTTATCCAATGAGCCCTCGTGATGTATGGATGGGGGGGTGCGTCGTACCGGAAGACACCATTCCCAACAGTATAGAAAAGGTGATCAGCCAGAAAGACTTCGATTGGTGACGAGGGTTCTCTCTAATGGACCATGTGGCCAAAATGTCAGTATGTCAGACCAAATGTCTGTATGCCAAAAGTGTCTGTATCTTAAACAATAGCCGGTGAATGATTTAAAAACCTCTGTTTTTTCCCCCCAAATTGCAGTGTAATTCCAGAAAACCACATGCATCTTGATTATTTTACTAATTATATAAAGGTCGGTTGGTTGAAGAGCAGATCACCATAAGCCATTACAATACAAGCTTTCTAATGCGTGTCACACGTTACCTTTTTTTCTTGTTAGTAATTCAGTTAATGCCCTCTAAGAAACGATTTAATAAAACGATTAGCATCATTATTCTGAACAAACGATATATTTAGAAGACCTTGTCATATAATTTGCTTGGCTTTAGTACTGTTTCATCGGCCCTTTAATTCCATTATGGCCATAGTTTAGCTTTCATCTTGACAAGAAAATCGAAAAAAGGTTTAAATGGCTTTAATCTCTTGGCCACAGAGGTTTAGGATTCAAACTAGCATGCAAACAGTAATGGAGATTGACTGTGAGCTATCTGAACATCTGAAAAATCCACCTAGAACAACAATTGCAGTTTTTGTAATCAACGTGTGAACTTCAGTGGCGTAGTTTGTAATGTGTTTATTTATTTATATGTTCTTATTTTTTCAACTTTTTATCTAAAGAGTGTGATACAGCAGCGCTTTAGTCCCTTTAGTCTGTTCAGATCCCTCACATCCTCATCTGAACACTCTGTTCCAATAGATTAGCTTCCAAGCTTTCCAAATTGTACCACATTTTCACCATCACCGCTACTCTTAGATTTGATTTCTCATTAAAATAAAATTACATATTACTGAGTACGAAGGAAACTTTTGCCTTTTTGAATTGAAATTTGCTGACACTGACACCTTATTGCTATCACTTCTGTTTGAGATGATTCAACTAATAAACTCCAATTTAAATACATTGGAGCTGAAATAATGCTATTTTGGTGCACAAGCCAAAGGCTTATATATCACAAATGCAACACCAACCAACAAATTATCAGAAATGTAAACAGATAAACCGATCAGTATAAACAGATTATTTTCCAGGCTGGAGTTGTTAGTTTGTTTGTTTGTTTGTTTGTTTGTTTTGTTTATGTTAAAGTTTGTTTAACTTCACCGCCTTCTTCTTTTTTGTCAGGGTGGATGTGGTCCATCTGGCCCTGTACAACCTGGGAGTGCAGAGTAAGAAAAAGTACTTTGAACTGGAGGAGATCCTCAGCTTCATCAGCAACAACTGGGATCATTTCCAGCTGGGCAAGGTCACACAGCCAGAGAGCGCTTTCATAACAGATGCAAATCACTTTCCTGACCGACTGTGTAATTGGTTGTAGTTTTGGCATGCGTTCACAGACATGGTGTATTGAGTGCAGACAAAGGCAATCAGCTCTCCTGTTTTGTGTGTGTAATGACAAAATGCATTGGCATACTTAGCTTAACAATACATCAGTGTTAAATTGGTCGCACTCATCCGTCTGTGTTTAGAAATGACGGATCATAGTAATATTTCTGCAAAGAAATGTTTTTTTTTTTTTTTACTTGTTCCTCCAGCTTTCGAACACTCCTCCCTCAGAGAGAGGCCAGCTTATCCTTGACGCTCTTAACAACTACAAAAGCAAGTAAGACGTTTATTTATTTATTTATTTTATTTTATTTTTTGTTTGTGTCTAAAGAGGTTGTCTGGACAGGTTCCAGTTTAACTTTTATGTACCCTATGCTAATGTACGTGCGGTTCACACATATTACACCCTATGTTCATTCGTCCTGTAAAAAAGAAAAGAAAGAAACAAAAAAAAAAACAGCCGACTCGCATCATTTGACAGATTTTTTTATTCTTTTTAAAAGTATTCTGATTTGACAGCAGAGTTGACAGCAGTTCAAATCAAATGCATGTTATTGTTCCCGAAGTAACAAATTATTGCAAAAATGTGCACGTTTAGTGGTAAAATGCAAATGATAATGGGAAGCACACGGATGTTTTATGGACAATATCTAAGGTAGATATAAAATTTGTTTTTAAATTCATAAAATGTACTTTCTTTAATTTAATTCAAATTCATTTTAATTAAATTACATTTTCAAATTTAATTCAATGAATATGTGATCGTTTTTTTTTTTTTTTTGCGAAAGGCATTTTGGAAGTGAAAAAATAAAGAATCGTTGATGGCAGATTATAATCCAGCACACCCCAATCTGGTTTATTTCTTAAATAAATCCAATTCAGTATTAGGATATAAATAAATGTAGGAGGTCTTGCCAGGGGGAACGTCACTTTATATCTTATAAATCTTTAACTCTGTGAAGGAATATAAAAGTATCCAAGAAACAAGTATCCAGATATAAAAAGAACATAAAAAATGAAGTCAAAGTTTTTCTGTCCCTCAAAAAGTTGCGATGGCATTGCGATCATTATACCGTACATCAGCTGAGAATTGTTTTCTGCGAATAAATCTCGATGTAAAATTCCAATTCTTTTATAAATGTTAATATTTTCAATTCGTGCAAATGAATCATTAGGCTTTACCACCAAATCTGGTAACTACCGATGGAGCAAACTCAAGACTAAACACTTATCCAGCTGCTGCTCTCCACTCACTTGTGAACGACGTCTGAGATTCTCTGTTAATTGCTTTAAGATATGATGAACGATTTCTAACAATACAGACTCGAAATTTCTGTTCTTCATTATAAAGGGTTAAATTATGCCTTCTTTTTTTTTCTTTCTTTCTAAATGAAAATGCAATTTGGCTCTAATGAGAAACACGTTTGTTTAGGTTTCTCTGTGGGAAGGAGATCAAGAAGAGGAAATGTATCTTTCGGCTGAGGACGAGAGTTCCCCCCAACCCCCCCTCCAAGCTCTTTCCAGAGAAGACCCCAAAGAGCGAAGGACGCAGAGGCTGCAAGAACGGAGTGACGCGCAACGGGTGAGTGGTAGAAGAGAACGATACGATACAATAGTTATAGACGTTACGATGATGCACAATATAACTGACAGATTAAACATTTAAATATTATGTCATCATAAGACCTGCAAAATCACATTGTGTGTGTGTGTGTGTGTGTGTGTGTGTGTGTGTGTGTGTGTGTGTGT
>JAAIIK010000028.1:1334876-1345772 GCA_014706435.1 Silurus glanis | reverse complement strand
GGGGGGTTTTTTTTTTTTTTTTTTTTTTTTTTTTTTTTTTTTTTTTTTTTACAATGTTAAAAAAAAAAAAGAAAAGAAAAGAAATATACTTTATTATTTACCTGTATATAATTGGACAAATGTTTAGCCCCCTTTATTGTATTGCACTATTAACACGTTTTCTCAGCTATGCAACTATTATTGCTTAACTGATTTGTCATATATTTTATAATTGATCAGAAAAAAAAAAAAAAACTTTTATACAAAGCACTTAATTCCGTGCATGTTATTGATTTATATGAATCATTTTTATGGACATATTTCCCCGAGTGCAAACATTTTATGCAAATTCGCACCAATTTCCGTGACTCATTTCAAGCACAATCCAAAAACTTCGACGTCGGAGCTCATCACATTGAACTAATGCTTGGCGATTCAGCTGCTGATTCTAAAGTTGTTGTTTTGTGTTTCTTTTTCTCATCATTGTGTTTAATTGTTAGTAAGGAGCTGCTGTGGCTTTATAGCTGCCAAACGCATGCAGAAAAAAAAAAACTGTATTTCCCGCTGCCTGGGTTTTTTTTTTTGTTTGTTGGTTTGTTTATTGCGATCGCTGGAGCAGCAGCTGAATTGGTCCTGCTTTTCATTGCGAGTGAACTGTGAACAGCATCATCTCGCAAGCTTCCCCGATCTGATCTACTTCCACAGCATTCTAACGTGGCTGTAAGTAAAGCTAGTGCGAGAACAGTTCAGTGTTTCCTCGAAATAACAGTGTTGTGATGTAACATGCTTTAAGCTGTATGTAAGGAAATTTCCTGCTTGTACTCATTGTATGTTAGATATTTAACATAGGTTTTGCAATATGTAATTATCGGTGTGTCAATCACGAACCATTCACTCCAGTTTTAAACAATAAAAAGCATTTCAGCAGAATGTACGACTCATCGCGTTTTCTTTGTGGTTGTATTTTCTCTCTCTCTCTTTTCTCCTTACTATTTGTTTGTTTCTTTACCTTTAATATTTTCCCTTCTTTTCATTTCTTTACTTTTATTTAGATGTTTTTTTCATAGTTCCTTTCTGCCATACCCTCTCCTCTCTTCACTTCAGTCACTTCTTTCTCATCCGCTCTCGTCTTCTATTTTCTTTTCTCTCTTCTGCTCTCATTTTTTCTCGTCTCCTCTGTTATTTTCCTTTGCATTTCCCTATTCTTCTCTTGTTTCTCATCTTCTCTTCTCCCCTTATCTATTTTCTCTTCCCCCTTTCTTCTCTATCTCCGCTTATCTTTTCTCTTCTTTCCTTTTTTTTTTTTTCTTCTCTTTTCTCTCCACTTTTTCCCCTCTTACCTTATTTTCCTCTTCTCTCCTCTGATCTTTTCTGTCCTCTCTTCTGCTCTTATCTTCCTCTCCTCTCTGTTTGTTTCCTTTGCTTTTCCCACATATCTCTTTCCTTTTCTTGCATTTTCTCTCTTCTCCCCTCTCTTCTTCTCTCATTTTTACTACTTTTTCCTCTTCTCTTATCTCCTCTTTTCTTCTTTTGTCCCTTCTCTCCTTATCTTCTCTCCCCTTTTACTTCTCTTCTACTCCTCTCCTTTCTGCTACTTTTTTCTTTTCATTGCTTTTCCTATATTTAACTTTTTCTTTTTATTCCAAGTTGATGATGTAAATTGCTTATCTAAATTAGAAATGATTTTGTCTATTTACACGCTACAAAAATTTATGCAATAAATGTAGTAAACACTAGATGGCGCCAGAAATTGATGGTCATAATACAGATCTAATCTGCAGCTGTAAAAAAAAAAAAAAAAAACACAGTATCCTTTACACACACACACACACACACATACTGTGTTTAATACGCCTGAAATGTAACGTTTGGAATTTGAATAACTTTGCAACGGATTTTGTAATCAATAGGTAATGAACACTGACTTCATATCCATAATCACTCATTTAAGTAGTTTCGGTGTCATGGGCTGTGTCCCAAATTGCTGCATTCTCCTAATCCAAATGGGTTTCAGTTAAAAAATTCTGCCTCTAATATTGCTCTATAATTTTATTCAAAGTCTTTTCAGGGTTGGCTGTTTCCCATATTGCTCCTTAGCTCTAATCCAAGTTGTTTTTTTGTGTTTATCGGACATATTTCAAATGACTTGTGTGGATTGAATTCTGGTCTGGGCCAAATCCTAAATTACTCCATCCTCCTAATCCAAGTATCAGACTTTGATTTCTCAATTCTCCTTAAAACCATCGATTTCCTAAAGACAGATCAATGCTCCCATAAAGTCACTGTTCTTAATTTTTTTATACAGAATTGAGTAAGTGTACCAAAGCTCCTAATGGAGGACTGAAATGAGGAAACGGAAAGCCGAAGCTCTTCTCCTGTAATCCGTTAATCTAATTAAGGTGGTGAATGGCGTCAGGACACTGTAACTGCTGTGCACTTTTGTAATCCAAGCAAATCCTATAGACAAGACTAGGGCTTCCTTCTGACAGCTGGAGAGGTCTTGAGTAGATCACAAGTTCCTTTTCTTGCTGCAGGCTAGGTGTCAGTTGGATTTGGCATGGAGGAGAAAGCGCTCCTGCTGTTCTGCCGCTGACTCCCCAGGCTCTGACCTACTAAAGCAGTTCCTAAGATAACCAAAGATCTTAAAAAAAATTTTTAATAGTGTCTATGAAGACATAGAAGAGGACGTACCACCATGGATCAAGTGATGACCCGCTGTCACTACCAAGGCTGGATGAAAGTGATTGGTAGGTCTGAACATTTTTCCCCTGACTTCTCAGCAGGGGGAAAGTCTTGTTTCATTTAAAGCTTTAATCAAGTTCCCGAACTGGATTCGGAATCCACTTTGGATCTTGTAGATCTTTTGCTCTTAGTATACTTGTGTATGTATGCGCTTCTTCCTCAAACCGTTGTCTTTGGATGTGGTAGCATTCAATTTTCCATTCATTCGAACTAGGAGACCCAAACCCATGTTCTAGCATGCCTTTGCCCCAGCTCCTTTGAGATATGGTTTATCGTGGAGTGGAAGATCTTGAGATGCCTGCTGTAGAGTTCTGACCTCAGCCCTGTTGAACACCTTTGGGATGAATTGGAACACTGACTGCACCCCCAGGCTTCATCACCTCACCTACATCAGTACCTGTTTTTGCCCTTGTGGTTGAATGAATCTCAAGAAACGTCAACAAGTGCACTCCCATATCTAGTGGAAGACGTTCTCAGAAGAGTGGAGGCTATTATTACAGCAAAAAGGGACTAAATATGGTTAAAAAAAAAACATACTATATACATGTATCTAATGGTCAGATGTCCACAAACACAAAATACACAGATGGTCCCTGAGTTATGAATTTTTCAGTCTTACGATGGCGATAGCGATACAACAGAATTGTACAAATATTTTAAGTTTCACAAATGTAGCAGCGTACACTCTGCCCTCCACCCACTGGCTGGCGCTCGTCCTCACGCCCGCTGCCACACACGTGCTCTGTTTTGCAAATGGTGTGCTGTAATGTGTTACATTATTAACAAATTACACTATACTACCCATCACCATTCTATAAGACTCTTGCAGGGCCGATTCTAGGATTTTTTTTAATGGGGTGGCACATGGGGGGGCCATAGAACCATCCGGCGGGGGGGGGCTTCCCATTGGAAAAATCATCTTTCCATCTTTGACATGGTTTCTTCTTAAAGAAACCTTGAATGTATTTCTGCTGATCGTTTAAATGTAAAGCTGTTCTTGGACATTGCAAACAAACAAACAAAAAAAAAAAAAGACTACTACGCAAAAACGTCTTCATCTTAAAACTGTCAGAACGCTAACATTATTAAAAGTCCACTTATATAAATATATGTGTATCATGCAAAGCCGTTGTATTTTGTTACAACGTTTGCTACTTTATATTAGTCTCCATTTATAATACTCCATTTGTCATGTGACTGTCCTCTAGTAATGAAAAACACACTGTTCACATTATGCTCCATGACTTTCACATGGACCACTGGTTTTATTATCTGAGGTATCGAAATACCATTATAAAGAAATGTACACTTTTGCGTTGCAGATATGAGCGGCTCGTCTGTGCACTGGATTTCTCGTGGGCAGCTGCTGATGGAGCCCGTGAGCTGGAAGGTGAAGCTTTGCCTCCTGACTAAATGTGAGCTGGTGCTGTTTGACAAAGCAGAGGTGGGTGGTCCATGATTGTATACGTTTCTCTTAAGGAAGTGCAATAGGGTGAAGGATCCTGAGGATTCGGATTGAAGTGATTGAATGCATTGTTTGCTAAGAGGGAGTTCTTCATTCATTCATCTTTGCCAGTGCTTTATAATAGGCAAGTTGTGTTTGGTATGAATGGTGGAAATCCAGGATTCTGACTGACTTGAGTATATTAAATGATTAAGACCGTAATGTTATAGAATATCTTATTAAGAACTGAGAATGATTATTTTTTAATTGATGGAAGGAAAGACCAAAAAACTAGCAGAATTATTCTCTATTCAAGAGGAGGTTGAAATTAGCAGGAATAAGACCTGTCTGAAGATTTCAAGATCGTAGTGAAACTTCTTACATGAAATGTTTGGTGTTATTATAGAGAAAATGGAACATGCAACACTTTATGGACATAACTATAAGATGTCAAATTTTTCAAAGCTGTAGCTGATCATTAGAACCTTCGACGCTGCTCTATATGCAGATGCTCCTGTAATGCATAAAGAGCATGTGATGCTTTTGTACTCTAGGGGGCAGCAGATCTTAAACTGACACCTCAGCAAACTAAGCGATTAGCTTCTCCTTGAGAAACTGAATAAAGAAGTGATGTTTCTCCTAATACCCAATGGTACACCTTTTCGCAGATCAGCTGGTTACCCCTGGGAGAGCGACCAGCCGAGTTGTGCACAATGTGGCTCCTGAGACATGACCCCAGCACCTCAGAGCAACGACAGCTCTGTAAGGATAAGAGCACCCAAACCCCACATAGAAGTGAGTGCATGAATCAGACACCTGCGATCCAAGGAGATTTCGACCTAATCAGAACATACCTCAAACACCTCAAGCATGCAAATCCTAAATCTACCCACTTTCGCATCCCGCTGATGGAAAATCCAGTGTGTTTGCTTAGTCAGGACAAATAGTAGCATGTATAAGCTAGTTTTCACATTGTTTTCGAATGCTTGATGTAGTATATTCTCAGAGAAGTTAATGCTGTTAATGATTGATGGGTCAGGACTGTTTTTGGCAATTTCCATAGGAATTAACAGGAATTAATGGGAATAAACTTGGAATTAATCAGAATAAACTGGGAATTTACAAAATTGCAGGTGACCGAGAACTTGAATGTATTTGATAAAAGATAAAAAAAAAAAAAAAAGGAAAATGTTGGTTAAACAACCAGAATTGATGGAATTTCAGTTGAATTTCTCTCCTGCACATCAATCAATTACCTCCTACATGCACTGTGCATTTCTCTATAACATAACACACATCATTTCTTGAATCCTGCACACAAAATATTGTATTTTTATATTACATTATTACAAAAAATAATAATTTTTATGGTTGTATATAAGAGTTTATATGCATTTCTAATAAATTTCCATAAATTCCTGGTTTCCAACTTGGAATATTTCCAAAAATCCCCAGATGAATTCTCATGCAAAGTTTCTGCCCCTTTTCTGCAACCATCTTGACAGAAAATGTGCCATGGCGGGATTCGTTCCTGCGATCTCCTGATGATGATAAGTTCCTCAGGAGCCTGTGATTGACAGTTACTTACATAATCATATGTGAAAAGTAAATTCTTTGTAAACAAAAAAAAAGATACAAATTATTTGGATTGAACAATTAATAATGTAGAATGCTGTTTTATTGACTACACTAGGACACACAACAGAGTGTGTATAAAGGCTCCAGACAGAGTGAATGCTCTGGTGCTTTCTATCTGTCTAGTTGGATCTCCGGCCGGCCAAAGAGCTCTAATCTGGAGTGGGTGGAATAATCACACTGCTGTCACAGGATGCCTTTGTTTAACAATCTAGCCTGCCTGCAGCGTTTCTCCGACTCTACACAGACTCGTCATTTTTTGAAGCGGCTCCTCTGTGAACCATTTGCAAATCTGTGTCCAAGCTGTGAGCTTTTCAAATTTCAAATAGTGGATCAAGATGAATCAGTCGGTGCATGCGCCTGAGAAGAGCAAAGATTGTGAATGAACGCGGTTTTCGATCCAAACTGTAGAATCAAGTGAATATTCTCCAGCCTCTAAATAGAGTTTAAATTCACAGCTTATAACTTTCACATATATTTTGATCCGAAGTAATGAAATCATCTAAAAAAAAAAAAAAAAAAACACGCAAAAGCATGTAGAAAAGCAGGTGTAGGTTTTATTATCATCATCATTTCTGCCTCCACAGACACTAACATTAATGCTCACACCTCATATCTCATACGCGTTACATTAATGCAATCAGCAACGACTTCTATATCGCAACCCTGCTCCTATGGGCTTACACTGATCAGGTATAACATTATGACCATCTGCCTAATATTGTGTTGGTCCCCCTTTTTCTGCCAAAACAGTTCTGACCTGTCGAGCATCAACAGCATTAACTTCTTCAGCAGTTTGAGCTACAGGAGCTCGTCTGTTGTATCGGACCACACGCCCAGCCTTCGCTCTCCACGTGCATCAATGAGCCTCGGCCGCCCACGACCCTGTCGCCGGTTCACCACTGTTCTTTCCTTGAAGCACTTTTGAAAAACATCCCACAAGAGCTGTAGTTTTGGAGATGCTCTGACCCGGTCGTCTAGTCGTCTAGTCGTCTACTCACTCAAATCCTTACGCTCGCCCATTTTTCCTGCTTCTAAAACGTCAAATTTGAGGACAAAATGTTCACTTGCTGCCTGATATATACAGTACCACATGCTAACAAGTGCCATGAAGAGATAATCAGTGTTATTCACTTCCACGGTCAGTGGTCATAATGTTATGCCCGGTCGGTGTATTGGGGAAATATAATGATTTGCACTTTACACACTCTGCACAAATTATATAGTTAATGTCTAACATTATTTAAGCTCCCTGGTGGTCTAGTGGTTAGGATGCGGCGCTCTCACCGCTATGGCCCGGGTTCAATCCCCGGTCAGGGAACCAACCCCAGCCATTAGGGTTGCACAAGCCTTAGTGCCGGTCCCAAGCCCGGATAAATGGGGAGGGTTGCGTTGATTCCGATTCTAAATAATGAGAAGCAACTGACTCTCTAATGATCGGTTAATTTTAAAGCAGCGATATGTTGTTTTTAGAGCTTGTGACCTGCAGTGCAAATTTTAACTTTAGAAGCCTAAAAATAACGAAAGTAGCCTGCTTTAGTGAAGGGTAATATTTGACCTCATATTTTTTCTCAGATATCTTTAATGTGAGGAGATTATTACAGGACTAATAACACTTTTAATGTTACAAATGGACGCTTTAATGCTTTAATAATAACGCATACACTACCTCAGATTCAGTTTCTTTTTTCCGAGGATTGAGTCTTGCAGCGTATTAATGCTTGCGGTTCGGGTTTAGGAGGTTGAGGTGAAGCGCGCGGAAAAGAAAACCCTTGTTTTTTATTTATTTTTTTATTTTTTAACGATCTCTTCGAGCAGGGATCTGATGCTTTCAGACGTTGGAGCTCTTAGAGATTTTATTTTATGAAAGCCATTTGCTGGGCTCTGGGTAATGATTTGATGTGCACTCAGGTTGGGCAAAGATTCTGAGCTGATGTTGAGGCAACAGTCTGTTTGAAAAAGTAAGAGAGGACGACAGCAAGCGATCGGGAAGGGCGAGAGGGAGGGAGTGTGGGAGGGCGAGAGGGAGGGAGGAAAAGTGAGGGGGAAAAAAAAACCAGGAGGCAGGGAAGGAGAAGGAGGGAGGTAGCGAGGGAGAGATAGAGAGAAAGCCAAGAGCTGTGTCTTTAAGAGTGCTGGTGCGAGGGTTAGGATAGAGAGGGCCCCTGAGAAGCAGCGAAGATCGGCCTTGTCCCAATCCACTTCCCTTTAACTGTCAGACGCAGCAGCTTGGTGAGTGGCTGAGCTGAGCAGAAGCTGAGCAGAGGCTGAACGGAGGCAGCACGCGACCTGTGTGGATAAACAGACTTCTCGGATCACTGAACTGCTCCAGCACTATGTCTGATTCTGATTTCACACAGCTTTGAAGTTATGGAGCAGGTCAACACGGCCGTTCTGGACACCCACCATGGTAAGAGGAGAAATGTGGAATCACTTTTAACATGACCAGTGAACTGTTTAGGAGCAGGCAACGATGTGCACTGAAGTGTGTGAGTGAGCGTGTGAGTGAGTGTGTGTGTGTGTGTGTGTGTGTGTGTGTGTGTGTGTGTGTGTGTGTGTGTGTGTGTGTGTGTGTGGGTTTCAGGTCTGTAAAAGAGCTCACTGGTGCAGTTCAAGCCTTGTTCTTCTCATGCGAGTTTCTTTTGTCTCGAACAGAGTAACATTAGTTGGCCGCACGCAATGTGTGTAATTACATCCTGGTCCTTGTCGAGCTTTACTGATACTGTACGTCAGAAAGATCCAGGACATGATGGGAAGGTTGGGGGAAAAAAAAAAAAGAAACACCGAGAACATTTTCCTTGTTCTCATCACTCTAAAAGCAGGTTAGGTTCTAACAGAGCATTATATGTTCCCTAAACAAATAAACCTTTCCTCATAACTTTCCAGATCTTAATGTTTGGTCTTCAGGAGAGACATAATCATTGGGTACAGTAGGCATACGGAATAAATCGATCATTTCAGACGATTAAAAACGTGCGAACGATTCTTGATACAAAGTAAAAAAAAAAAAGAATTAAAACTTTTTTTTCTCCCAGATGATCTTATACACGGCAATATATGTATTACTATTTATATCATGTTAAATGTTTTAGGATTAACGTTTAAATGTTGGCACATTAAAAAAAATAAAAGTTAGCATTTTAATGGAAAGGAAAAAGACACGTGAAAAAAGGTGCAACATTAAATCTCATGTTAAATATTTTAATTGATTGCTGTTAATGCACTTACAATGAGCCTCAAACTTTTTTTTTTTTTTTCCATAATTCCATAAAAATGGATAAAAAAAAATTCTTAGATTTTATAGATTATGGATTGTGGAATAAATATATAAACTAAACTTAATAGACGTTTGTATGCGTCTATGGAAGCTGAACAGCTGCAGTGGCTGAGCTGCACTATTGGAAGCCTTAGTTCTGGTTGGTATACGAAGACGGCGAGACAAAGGTTTCCTAATGGGATGGTGTAAAATGAACCAGGATTGGTTTTGAATCCTTTCTGTGATCTGTATGATGCAGCATGCAGTGATAAAAGAAACTTTTCTGTGGTCACGCAGTAGAAGAGTGACATCCTTTCTTTTAAAATGCCACCACTGAATCACTGAGTGTTCTGTGACGCAGGAAAAGGTCAGGCTGGTGACAGTCATGAGGATGGACCACCAATTTCCAGCTCACAAACAAACAAAAAACATCATCCCAACACTGACTAAGCTCCTCAGCTGATATTTGAACAATTCCACAATTCATGTTCTGTCAGATTGTACAAAGCCGTTCAGCATTTTCCCCTCACCTTTTCTTCTCATTAGATGAATGTTCTTGTAAAACAGTGGCTTTAGACTCTCTCGTTCTCTGTCAGTATTGCTTAGCTACGATATCGGAACAAAAGTATTGGAACTTTTCCAGCCATATGTGGTTCTTCCTCAAACCTTTGTCTTTGGATGCAGTAGCAATAGATTTTCCATTAACATGAACTAGAAGACCCAAACTAGGAGACTCAAACTAGGAGTGCACAAAGCCAGCTTAATGAAGATATGCTTTACATGGGTTTGAGTCGAAGATCTTGAGTGTTTTTTTTTTAGTGTTTATTTTCCCATTATACCATAGCATTTACTATTGCAATTGTTTACTAACAGCTCTTTTTTCTTTCTTTTTGTCTGTTTCTGATTAGGTTTAATGTTGATAGTGTCAAAGGTGTAAAGAACATCGAAACAAGTTGGTTCCTAGTTTACAGTGACTATAGGAGGTGGTATCTTCATGGTTAATTAATTGGACTGAAATCTGAAAGTCGTGAGTTTAAATCCCAGCCACACCAAGCTGCCTCTCCAGGGGCCCCTGAGCAAGGCCCTTAACCGCATAGTTGCTCAGTTGTATGAATTGGATCAGTGTAAGTCGCTCTGGGTAAGGGCGTCTGCCAAAATGGCATTAATGTAAATGTAAACGAGCTATAAATTTCACAACTCAAATTTTTTTATTTATTTATGTATTTATTTTTTTTTTCATTTATATCTGAATTTAATAGGAAAGTTTCCTAGTTTGTATATGGGTTCTGGTTTGGACACTTTACTGATTTATCTTACTTGACTAGCACTGGAGACTCCTTTCATAAACCATAGGATTGCCTTATAGGAAACTTCATCATATTAACAATCGTTTAGTCCCAAACATCCAAAATACACTTCCCTGTGAGTGAGCTGTTACGACAGAAACAATGATATTTGAACATAAACACACTAATATCAGAACTGCTGTTATGTTAGATTATTATACACACTCTGACAATAAGAATCAAGAATAGAGCAGCACTGTGGTGTAACATTATGATTAATTGTCACCAAACAGAAGCTAGTTAATTAACCCTTAATTAGCCAGATAGTGGTGGGGTATTATATTTAAAATTGCATATTTATTTATATATTAATGGATAGTAACATTGAAATTATTAAGATTAAGGACTAAATCTGAACTAAAACTGACATCTGTATACTTTTTTTTATTATTTCATTACTTTTTTACTTTTTTATTAGATTTTATTTATTTAATTTATGATGATTTCTTCTGCTTTAATTTGTATTCTTGTTCAATATTATTATTATTATTTTA
>JAAIIK010000028.1:1311328-1326525 GCA_014706435.1 Silurus glanis | reverse complement strand
TCTCTCTCTCTCTCTCTCTCTCTCTCTCTCTCTCTCTCTCTCTCTCTCTCTCTCTCTGACACTGCAACCCCCTTAGTAACGGACCTAAACGACTCCCTAGTAACCGACATAGCAACTTTCTAGTAATTAATTCAGATGCTTCCTAGTAAACAACACAGTGAAACCTCAGTAACTGACATTAATAGTGCCTTATATTCTACTGGGGTCAGTGATAACAGGAGCTAAATGATTGTAAGTATTATTAAAAGTTTTTTAGATTTAATTTGACAATACTCTAATAAAATCAGTACGCATTGATTTGTTCGGCTCTGTGGGCATAAGGTTCAGAGAGAAAGATGTTTTCTAAGTCTCAGGTCTGCATGCTGAATGAAAGCTGTGTAAACCATTTGCTGTGGCGTTTGGGCAGTGTGGCTGTAGTGGTGTGTGTGGTTGTGGAGGATCTTCCACATTGTTGGCTGATTAAAGAGTGGGAGAGCAGGCTGGGCCTCTGTTCACCACACTCCACAGTGCCAGCACTATGATTGGCTAACATTCCTGAGGAATTCAGGCCGCCAAAGTGGCTCGTCCTCAAAACAAAAGGGAGACAGAGAGAAAGCTGTAACCAGGTCTCCTAGTTGGTCATGAAGGAGGGAAAAAAATTTGCCACTTTCCCTCTCTCTGCTGTTCTTTCAGTCCTTTTATGTGTCGAGAGGGAGGGCCGACGTGAGCAGCCCTGAGCCGAGGGCACACTTTGGGGATTTTTGTGGTGCACACTAAGGCAGGACACTGCCAGCTGTGGGCTTGAAGAAGCAGACTTCTTGTGTTTGTTGGCATATCTAAACCTGACATTAAGCTTCTTTCAAGGAGATCTACCTGAATGGCCTGCTTGTAAATCCTCCCTCGTGTAGAACTGATTGGGTTTAAACCAGTTTCCGGCATCCTGCAGGACATCCGAGGTGAGAATCTACTGCTAGAAGCTCAGGTGAGCTGCTTATCCTGTGTGAAAAATGGTTTTGGAAGAAGAAAGAACTCTGTCATGCATGTAAAAGGTGCAGTGGTATATATGCTTGCATCCTTTTTGCAATTAAAACTCTTTCTTTTGTGCTGGTGGAGGACCGTAATTGTGGTGCTCCAGCGTGCGGTGAAATCATGATCCATTTTAAGGAGTTGCATTCTGGTCTTTGAGACAAGCCACAGTAATGTGCTGGAGTCGCCATAAATTTGTGGTGAAACATGGAACAGAGTCGCCAAGCTTCTGAGCTGCATCAGCAATTAGCACTTTTTTATTTAGATGTTTTGCTCTGGCTGGTGAATAAATTAGGTCTGTTTGGCAGCTGTTTTTTGTTTGTTTTTTTTTCCCCCTCTGGCTTTTGTACTTTCTCACGCTCTTTCTCTCTCAACCGTCATTTCTGATTGCAGGTATTCCCAGGCACAGCAGGCTAAATCTATATTGGCTTGGTGATTTATTTATTTATTTATTTATTTGGTCAGCCAAGAAAAGAAATGAACTCTTTGTAAACCCTTCAGGCTAAAATCTGTGGATGAATGCTGCATCATCCCTCACACTGTTGCTAATCTTTTTTTTTAAACAAATTAACTGTAAACATTTTCTCATAAATTTGAGTGAGAAACGAGAGATTTTTTTGTGCCAAACCGAACCGTATGATAAAGTCCCTGTAATAACGGGTTCTCTGCGTTTTTTTTTTCTTCCTCTGCTACATTTCTCTTTTGAGTGCAAAGCGCTTTTCAGTTTTCGGCTTTTAAACGCGCAGCGACGAGGCGGCTAACATAGTGCTTTTATTGATCTTTTCTCCAGGCAACATCACATGACGGCTGAATAAAGGACAGAAAATAGAAGCGGTACTCGGCGAACGCGCCTTCTGAACAGTTAAATACAGACTTGCTCCGGCCCTGAGTTTTGTGTTCTGGCTATAGTGGCCTTTTGCATATGGCACGTGCCAGCGGGTTCTCGGGCCTCAAGCAGTTTCTAGGTGCCATCGTTATGCTAGTTTGATAGTTGGTCATGGTATTAATTCAATTAAATTCATTTTAATTTGTATACTGTTACATGTTTAACAATGGATATTGTCTCAAAGCAGCTTTACACAGGTAATGTGTTAATAAATAATGAATAGGATTGTTCTTTCTAATTGTAAGTTTGTCCCTAATTGTCCATAATGTCCCTAATGGCGATTGTGGCGAGGAAAAACTCCCTGAGATGGCATAAGGAAGAAACCTTGAGAGGAACCAGACACACGGGGGAACCCATCCTCATCTGGGTGGCACAGAATGTCCATTGATTACAGCTAAACGTTGCTGAGGTGTGCAGTGATTGTGATCAAATGCAACCTGTAGTCCTGAGTCATTGCAGCACACTTTTTGACATTAAGTACACTCCAAATCCATCCTCAAAAGCTCAAAAGATGATATTAGATGTGGAAATCAATAGGGGGATTCTCTCTGTATAATATGTCCCTGGCTTAACTGTCACTAAGAGGCTGCAAGAATGTAGAGTCCTACTTTATATCATTCTTATCGCCATTAGTCGCGTTGTTGCGTTTGGTTTTGCAAAGGTTTACAATAATCCACAAATAGTCAAAATTCCAAAAATGGAAATGACTATTTGTTTATTTACTTTTTTCAAATTCTGTCCCCTGCTGTCTAGGGATATCTAATCATAGAAGGCATCTTAATAACAGGACATGCCTTCGATCTCTACTCACATAAGGATCTTGTACAGCTTGGCAAGACTTTGCGCTTGGATTCAGTCTGGCTGCGTTAATGCAGCTCCTGGCATGCCTCAGAAAGCTGCTGGAGGGAGCAGGTGTTGTTTGGCACATTTCATCCGTGACACTTTGACAGCAGTTCGGTGGCCCATTGTATGGGCAATAAATAAGCATTCTTTATAACCGAGAAAGCAAGGCTGCTGAGAGTTTTGTGTGGGTGTGTGTTTTTATGCTCTCAGTCTGCCAAAATGCCACGTAACTTAACTCTGTCTTCATGCAAAGTCACTTCATCTATTTTAGGGCATTTTTAAATGTGGCTTTTTCTACCAGATTCTAGGCCCATAGAGAACAATATCACCACATGTTAATGGATTCCTAGTATGTACTTTTTCAAGGATGATATCAACCTGATTGCTGAATTTTTTCATTATTGTGAAATGTCCCGTCATTGGTTTGTTGCCTGACTGTGCTCACCTGTTTTGTGTTTAGTTCGGATTAGCTCGTCTATTTACACCATGTTGTGTCAATGTCTCAAAGTTATTACATGACTTTATTTGTTATGTCCAATCCTTGTTTTCTTTGTTGTTCAAGTTTCTGTATAGTGTTTCCTGGTATGTGTTAGCACTGGTGATTATGACTACTGTGTGTGTGTTGTCAAAGATTTTTTTTTTTCTTCACCTTTATATATACACAGATAGTCCCCGAGTTATGAAGGTTGGACTTATGATTTTTCAATCTTACCGGCATTATATATATATATATATATATATATATATATATATATAGACAATTTCACAACATTGTGACACCTGACTTTCTGAGCCATACAGTGGCTCTTGGTGGTACACAATTGTATAGAATATATAGGATTTGTATATTGAAAAGGATGCGGTAGCATTAAATTTACCCTTCACAATAACTAGGAGAGCCAAACCTGTTCCAGCATGACAGTGCCCAAGCTAGCTCCATGAAGATATGCTTTCTATTGGTTGGAGTGGAAGATCTTGATTGACCTTCTATAAAGATCTGACCTCAAACCTATTAAACACCTTTGGGATGAATTGGAATTCTGACTGCACTCCAGGCCTCCTCATCCTTCACCCCGCATCTGATTTTACTAATATGACTGAAGAAACAAAAATCTCCACACCCACACTCCGAAATCTAGTGAAACATCTTTCCAGAATAAAGGAGGTTATTATAACAACAAATGGGGACTAAATATGTAATAGAAAATATAAAAAGTAAAAATCTTATAGGTACTTGTCCATATAGTACATTTGTACATAGACATCAAGGTTTCCAAGAGAAACACATCATGTGTGCAGCTTAAAGAGGCAGAACTAAAAAAAAGCTGTTCATCTTAATCTTTGAATTCATTACATTAAGCTCCCTCCCATTTTAGGCTTTTGTGCATAATGTTCTGGCAAAGGCAATGAACTACAGAGAAAGCAACGACTACTGATTAGACCTAATTACCTAATTGTAGGATGTTTTTATTATTTATATAAAAATAGCAATAAGACTGCACAAAGGCCTGGCAGTTATAGTTTCACTGAATGGCAATACATTGTATGCTAATGTGGTTCAACAACACTAATTACTGAGGTCTAATGGGTAAAGACTGAGACTGGAATTTTTGTTTTAATAGAAATGAAATAATCAACACATTCATGAAATCTAGTCCAGAGTTTGTCACTGCTGTTGAATATATATTCCCCCGAACAGTGAATACGGCTCTGGTATTTATTATAGTAATTGCAGTACGGCATCTTAGCGCAGAAACAAATGCTTAGCCACGATTCCAGGAAATTAATATGACATGAAATTGAGGTTATGATATATATGGTGGTGTGGCAGCTGCCTGGCGGTTATGGATATGTAGTGGTGATCAGATTTTGGTGTCTGCTTGGCACACGCTTGTTGTTAGAACAGTGCTGGTGTCGAATTAGAATTGAATTCGAATTTACTGATATAATAAACTGTTGCAAACTTATATGAAAATGAACTAATATTTTATTGAGATTTTACTATGGTTCTTTAATAATCCAATAAAGTTCATAACCCAGAATTGATAGGGATGAAATTCATTGGTGTCTGAATGCAGTACATTTTCTAAAGAGCAAAAAAACAGCAATTCAGGAAAATGAGCCTTAGGCTGCTGTTTTTGAAACAGAACATGCAAAATGCATATGAATCCAATACTAGTACAATAATGGAAACCTAATCATGACAGCAGTAACATAACACTATGTACAACATAAAGAATAAATCAGCTTATTCTTAAAATCACTCCCTTAGAATTTAACGTTATAAACATACCGTACCGAAGATTTCAGTGGTGTGACTTGGAAATTGGGTCTTGTCTGAAGAAGGAAGATTTCTAAAGCTGTAGATGTGCTTTTAAATTCTACTGAATATGAATTTCCAAAATGTGGCAGTGATTTCTTTAACCTTGATTGGTTTATTGAGGAAGAGCTGTGAAGAGTGTGTGTGCGTGCGTGTGTGCGCGCGTGTGTGCGTGTGTGTGTGTGTGTGTGTGTGTGTGTGTGTGAAAGCATGAAAATATATAAAAAATAATAATAAAATTATATATACACAAACATACATACATTTATATATAGGGTTTATTTTTAAGTAAGGAAGGAAGGAAGGATGGAAGGATGGAAGGAAGGAAGGAAGGAAGGAAGGCATAAAAGAAGGAAGGAAGGAAGGAAGGAAGGAAAGAAAGAAAGAAAGAAAGAAAGAAAGAAAGAAAGAAAGAAAGAAAGAAAGAAAGAAAGAAAGAAAGAAAGAAAGAGAGAGAGAGAGAGAGAGAGAGAGAGAGAATTTGTTCAGTATTTTTCAGAAAATATTTCTAACTTGCCCCAAAGCCCAAACTGTTTATTCGACTCAAACTAACATGTTTATTTTTCCTTCTTGGCTCTTTCATGCTTGCTTACTTTTTCCCCTCCCGCCTCCTGTTTTTATTCCAGATCCATTTCTCTTAAGAAGAGAAGTGTGTGTCAGTCTGATGGAGTAATAAGAGGTAAAGGGCTGCCGCTGACACGTCTACCGCTGAGTCGTTTTGCAAAGTGATTTCAGCTGCCTGTTTTTGTTGGTGTGATGAAATAATAACAGGGTTTGTCTCTAGCGCTTGATCGTCTGGGCGGAGGTGGGCAGCCTCAGAAACGGCAGTGTAGCCTAAAAAACTGCTGGGATTCATTTTGAAAGAGTTAGGGAGAGGTTGTTCCTCGGCTGCAGGTACCTGCTAGTTTTCACTGGGCAGGTTAGTGTTGTGAGCTGATAGCAGTACTGTCTGAAGGCATTAGGGTTTGGACTGCATCTGCATGTTTCTTCCCCTAGTTGCTGGGTGTTTAAACTTGTGTCCTGTTCACTACTCTGCAGCCGAGGTTGCAAAAGTATCCAAAAGCTTTAAAGCACACCGACTAAGTAATTCCTGTGGTAAAAGTTGATGTAATGCTTCAAATTCTTTCGAAAGTACCAGAAAAATTTGCTGAAGAAAACGACCTCTGCTTCAACTCCCGCACTGATTCGCTGATACGCTTTTACCGAAAATTCAGCTACGGCTGAATCTACAACTAGGGCTCGATGATGCTGGAGGGAAAAGGTGTGTAGTCACAAGTACCAGTTGATTTTAATGCACAATCTTCAGTTGGCATTCAGCTGTAGATAGAAAGGAGCTTTTACATTTTAGCCCAATAATGAACTCAAAACGTACATCCAAATCAACACAAGAGCGGCTAATCGGAAAGATGATCAATGTTTTTAAACAGCTCAGGCAAAGCCCAGACCCTAATCCAATTTGAATTGCTTGTCGTGACCTGAAGTGGGTTGTGTATTTTTTCATTTATGGTATTTGGCAGATGCCCTCATCCAGAGCAACTTACAATTATCCCAAGGGCCCAACAATGGTGGCTCGGTGATGTTGGGATTTGAACTCTCAACCTTCCGATCAGAAGTCTAACAGTTTCCACTGAGCTTCCACCTCCTGCTGGTACCACTTCCTGCGCACAACAGAACAGCCTTACAATTTGTTGGGTCTAGAATGTTGTTGCGTTAGAAAATAGGGAAAATTATAACCAAGTCAGCAGAGACTCTTCCCCCAAAAGACAGAGTGGTGTAATAAAAGAAGCTTTAACGAAGTACCGGTGTATTTTTCCATTTAAAAAAAGCTACAGATTGTGTTTCACTTTGTGGGGAAAAAAGTTCTGACTTCGATTTATGATTTTTCTCGGTTTCATTATTTACCGGAAAAAAAAAAAAAAAAAAAAAACATACCATTGTAACAAGGCTGTGTAAACTTTTCATATCCACTGAAAGTCCTTGAGTTTCATTCCCAGCTCAGTATTCTGCCTGTGCGCCTGCTCTATATGCTGTTATTGTTTGCTTACGCTTTTTATAAATCCTGAATCAATCAAGTGGCATTCTGCATACTCAGCTATTTTCAGTATTTTACACTATTAAGCAGAGTACGGCTCTCTGTTTCGGCAGAATCGCAATCATTCAATGTCGCTCGGATTTTTATCACGAAGGATTGGAAGGTATACGCGTATCTTTTATAAGGAGAAGTAGTTTCACGGTGAGTGTGATAGATTTTGTATATTCGTCTATGTGCACTGTACCCCAATGTATTCCTGTGGGATATTAATCAATGTGAATGTTTCCAAACACAATTAATCACACTATATAAACAAAAGATGGAACACCTGACTTTTTCAGCCAAATGTGCTTCTTCCTTAAAATGTTTCCATAAAGTTGGAGGCACACAATTATATAGGATTCCATTTTTCTTCATTTGAACTAGGAGACCCAAACCTGTTCCAGCATGAAGATGCTTCTGTGCACAAGCCAGCTCCATGAAGATCTGGTTAACATGGATTGGAGTGGAAAATCTTGTCTGGCCTGCTATAGAGCACTGACCTCAACCCTATTGAACACCTTTGGGATGATTTGGAACGTTGACTGCACCCCCAGGCCTCTTCAACCTACATCAATACCTGATTTGACCGGAGCCCTTGTGGTTGTTGAGGACTAAATATGAAATGGGATGTTATGGTCAGGTGTCCACAAACTTTTGTTTATATAGTGTATAACAAACAATATGACCTGAATCACCTTGGATTTATTTTGCCAACTGTATGCTTTCACTTCTGTACTACTGTAGCAACACTATGCAAAGTATCACAGAGCACATGATACGTCTTTCTCTCTTTACTGCATCTCAGTTTAGGATGAGAAGCTTAGCATAATCTGATCCGTCATAATTTGGTATGATTAAATTAAATATTGAATATATATTGTTTCTATTGGCTGAAAAATACAGGTGCCCCAATACTTTTGTCCATATAGAGCAGGGGTCACCAACCCGGTCGCCCGCAAGGACCCCAATAGTCGCCCGCGGGCCTTTTCTCACCATAGCGCCACTTACCAGTGAGCTGCATCACATTTTTTTTGTTGCTATTCTAGATAGATAGAACTTATACTGTAACTAGATATTTTCACTCATGTCAGCATTTTCTGTAGAAAATCTGGCTTTTCTGGTTTGTTGGAAATTCATTCTAAAACACTATCATGTACGTTTCCATTGCACGTGTGAATCCATCATGTTGTGCTGTTTATTCCTGAATATGTGTGTGAAGTAAAAACGAAAGACATTTTTTAACACAGGTCCCCTGAATCCACAGCTTAGGAAAATATTGTGGACATGGACATTTACTGGACTTGAGTAAACTTTTCATTAGGTATTTTAATTTTGGGAAACTTTTCCTTAAGTACATGTTAATGTTTAGTATCTGACTTATTACTCCAGTATGTTTCAGACTCAATATTTCAGTTTTGATATCTTATTATTAATCATTAAACGTTAAAAACTTACAAAAGGTGTGTATTTAAATTATCATCTCTGTTTTGTTATTTATAAATGAGAGAAGAATTTTTTTTTTTTTATTAAAATAGGCTTAAAATCAACTTAAAATGACCTTTAAATTACATAAATTTTTTCCTTCGTGTCAGTGAGCGTAGATCTCGCTGGTTGTGTGGACTTTAATGTGATGCGCAGTTCCTCCATCAGCCAGAAGGGGGCACTGCTTGTAAACCTTTAACTCCTTTAACGTTCCTGACCCAGGATTAGGTAACAATCATTGTTTAGTTTCGAAATAAATGGTAAAATAACTCATAATTACAATATAGAGACCTTATTTAAGGTTACTTTTTTCATTACAATACATCTAATGAAATCAGGAAAGCATTAAGATTGATGATTAAAAAGTTCTGTAGAAAGCATATTTCAATATGCATTAGAAATAGTCCTGTTCATGACCCTGTTGGTGCTCATCATTACAGCAGAAACAAGAACTCAGGAATGTTTGTTTGTATCGCTGCAAGTCCCACAAGCCAACACTCATATTAACCGTCATGGACGTGTTTTTGTGCTCCCAGCAAAACAGCAGCTCTGAGCTGAAATCTCTGCAGCTCATGAGGCGATACTTAGCATTATATACCCACAAATACATGCATACATACATACATACATACATATCTCCTAAATCTGATTGTCTGCTGGATGAAACTTAATTCAGTTCTATTTGTGTGTGTCCATGCTTTTAAAAATGAACGTTGTCCCAAAGCAGCTACGTTACTAAACAGATTGAAAATATACATTTTAGCAACATAAATTAGCCTCTATAATTTTTATCTCTAATAAGTGAGCCAGTGGCAGAAAAAAAGCTCTGAGATGTTATAATGAGAGGAACCCACTGCCTGTTCCCTCACTCATACACTCAGAAAGGAGAGGCGGAAGCTGGGTGACGTCACATCAGTAAGGAGAGCTGAATCCAAATTGCAATAATGGATGACAAAAAAAAGTTTAAAACCCTCAGTAGCCCAAGAAAAGAAAATAGGAAAGAAGTAGGGGGGAAACGTGCAAAAGATGAAGGTGTGTATGCAGCTCATCTTATTATGAGGAGAGTAAAGACTAATGCATTTAATGAAATAGGCTAAAACTATATATCACAGGTTATACTGTGTTGCCTGCTATGCAGCAATATTTATTTTAGTTTGCATAACATTATAATTTATAGTATGTAGTTCATCATATATGTGTAGCAACAAAAAAAATTTCAACCTCACTAGTCTAATTGGATTGTAGTTAAACATCACTTATTGATTTGGTTACCTTTAACTGAAGTGATGTCATAAAGGTTTTCTCTGATTGTATTGTGAGTTCAATAATGGAGAATCTCCAGTGCAGTTTAAAAAGTAAATTTAAAAGACATATATTATAAGGAAAAAGATGTTGTATGTATCATATGGCTACAATTCGACAAGGACTTGTTTATTCAATGACATGTGAATTTAATTGTGCAATAAATGCATTTAGGGTGATATTTATACATGTAAGGTACTTTCAGAAATGTATCCGAGAACATGTCTTACTCATGCAGTGACGGTAGCTGAAGCAGAGAGGAGCTGAAGCTGAAACTAATCAACTGGAGAACGTCAGGCCGTGGCGTGGTTCACCCAGGGCCTCATTTAAACTAGAACCGCCGCTGCTGCTTGGTGTATTTACTTATCACCAGCATACAGTTCAGCATCAGTTCAACAGCAAGCAGAACACCTAGAGAGGAATAAATGATGGAAGAAACTACTGACTTGAACTTGCAACAACACCCGTGGCCTTATTTGCTTTTTTTTAAATTTAATTTAATAGATATCAATCAGTGTTTGCCTCATTAATATCATCAGATTGGTGTGCTAAGAGTAACATTGGAGTCACATCAACTGAGGTGATTAAGCAGCAGTCCTATGATAAAAAATTCTAATAAAACATTATAGCCATAATAAATCATATTACTTGGATACTGAAGTACATTTTAAGGCAAATACTTACTTTTACTTGAGTGATATTTCACCTAGCGTATCTCTACTTTTACTCAAGTACATGCTTTGTGTACTTCATCCGCCACTGCTTAAAAGCAGCCCATCCTCATCTGGGTGGCACCGAATGTCCATTCACTACAGTTCTATCATTGTTATCAACTGATCAAAATCGTTCATGCCAAATGTAGCCCTAAACCATTGTAGGAAAATGCACCTGTGGTCTATATATAAATATTCCTGTAGGTATTCCACACGTCCTCAGCTTATTGATAAATATTGCCATGTTGCTCATTTTAAAATCCAACACAACCTCCTACGCCTAGCACTTACGCAGGTGCTAAACTGTTCATGCACCACAGGAGCTGGCAAAGAAAACATCCCGTCAGTAAATCATTGCGCTCTACTTAAAGAAAGCCTATCATATTTGCTTTTCGCTTCTGGTTTTTGCTTTGTCTCCTGAAGGAAAATCTGTTCTTGGAGCAATGAAAATATGGATCTTATACTGTATGACTCAAGATGGTCAAACACAATTCCATGCCATTCAAGTGCATGGAATATTTTTAGGTCCTCTTGATCAATTCTTGTTCATTTCCTGGAATTGGTTGTGTGCATGGGGTTGTGTACCAGGCTGCACAGAAAGAATACATAGCTTACATTACATTATTTCCATTTGATTTATTATCAGATTCTGAATTCTGATTCAGATTTTATTTTGGAAAATTCCCGGATTCTCTCCGCCACAGCTGTCTATGACTCACTCTTGATGCATGTCATGATGCCTCGGTCACATGTCTTACCTCCATCCGCTACCTTCTTAAAGGGGCTGCTCCGACCGCTAACACATAATACATTACCGCTAAATTCAAACCCCCAAGCTAGCAAAATGAACAAAAAAACAACACAGTGGATTCACGTTTATTATTATATTTAGAAAATAACAGTTTTTATGCCGGTCGTATCCTTTTATTTTGTTGTATTTATCGCCACACCTTAGAGACCGGTCCGTGAAAATATTGTCTGACATTAAACCGGTCCGCTGGTGTAAAAGGCTCCAAACATGCAGTACATTATGGTGATGGGATGAATATCCGTGAGGAAAAGTTGTGGCTCTTTACTGCCTTCTTGCCTCTGAGGAGCATTCAGGCTGTTTAATGTTAACTCATTGGTTAAGTTGCTGCCACAAGCTGCCACTGCTGGGCACTTAACCCTGAAATAGGAACTCACTCAATTTTTTTAACTCAAGCATAAGGGCGGCAGTGAGGTGGACTTCTATTCCATCAAGATCACCCTATTTGCTAGCACCTACACCATATATGAGACAACTCCTGAGAGTACTTCAGTGTTATTGTAATACGAGGACCTCCAGAAAGAGCTAATTCAACATCAGGACTTATATCTGTTGATATTTTTACTTGCCAAGATAGAATTTGTTTGGTTTGGTTTATTTAGTTTTGGGGGTTTTTTTTGGTAGTGTATGGAAGTGTAAAGGAAGCAGATGCAAGAGCTCAAAAAGATTGTTTTATTTTACAAAAAGAAAAGCAGCAAACAAAAAAATAAAAAAAGACCGCTTTTACTGTTTTATATATTTATATATATATATATTACTATTTTATATTATGCAGCCTGAAACTGCAATCTTTTTCTCATTAATCTACACTCAGTACTCCATAATGACAAAGTGAAAACAAAATGTCTATAAATTTATTAATAAGAAAAAAAAACTGAAAAATACCACCACAGCATGATGCTGCCACCACCGTGCTTCACTGCTGGGATGGTTTTGGGAGGTGATGAGGGGTGCCTGGTTTCCTCCAGACATAACATTTAAAATTGAGGCCAAACAGTTCAATCTTGGTTTCATTGGACCAGAGCATTGTTTCACACAGTCTGAGAGTCCTTCAGGTTCCTGTTGGCCTGTTGAAGGACCTGATGGGAACTTTGTCCTATCTCCACACACTTTTAGGAGCTCAGAGTGACCATTGGGTGCTTAAAAAGTCATGTGACATGACATGTCAGAGTGCAGTGGCTTGTGGGATATCTAGCCCAGATATGTGTTTTCATCCTAGTCTATCATTTAATTTTATTTTAACACCTATGAAGTGGCGAGAATTTGTAGTTTGGAGGAAAGTCTGAGAATTGGAAACGTTTTAATACACCTCGCTTTTCTGTTTCTGTTCTGATTAGGACTTTAAGACAAAACACTACAGGTTGAAACTATTTTTGTCACGTCAGCTGTTTTCGGATTGTTTCTCAGCATCCCATCTCCCTCAACACATCATCTTTTAAACTTTAATACAAATATCTCAAACCACAGAAGAGCTTCTTGTGCTGTTCTTGCCTATTATCATATGCTATTTTTTTTATCGCAGTGTTAAACCCCGCCCACTTTGCACGTCCACATCCCAAACCTCATGCAATCCACATAGCTATAAGCAATCGACTACACCACTATATAATATTAGTATTTTCTTGTACTTGTGATATTTGGTGATGTGATTTGGAATGCAGCTTCTGTGACTGTTTGTTTGTTTGGTTGTTTTTAATGGTAGTTAACTGTCTGACTTCCATTTTCACCCCATAGTGATGTTGGAAATTAGATCGAGTGCTTTTTATGCTTTTGGGTGAGCAGGTTTCATCCAGAACTACATGATAATTCTGTTATTAGTCATCCATCCTGATATGAGATCTGTTCCCAAACACCTCGTCTCCATTCCCCTGATTCATTATTAACGATGAAATCGAAACACGGGTGAGTCCACACTCCGACTGGATGCTGTCTGAGGCATTTAAACACATCATCTCTTCATAGGCTTCTTTTAGATCTCCTTGTTGTTTGTCTTTTTCTCTGTTTTATTATGAGATAACATTCACTCCTGTTACCGTGAGCTCGTACTGAGCAGGATGCAGCCGATACGCCGAATATGCAGACGCTTTGTATTAATGTCCACATGCAAAGCAGGATGCTATTCGAGTGGACGCTTTCATCATTGCAAAGGCGGCAGTCTTTTTTAGTCCTCCACTGATGCTGTCCTTTAGCTGCATTCGGAGACTGAGGTGGATCCTGTGCACATGAGCAAAAAAAAGTGCAACGTTAACATCTTTTTTTTTTCTCTCTTTTTTTATGTCTCCTATCTCATATTTCAAGCGAATCTAGCAAAAACGTGGTCGTCATTAGGCGAGTTTCGCTTCAGATATGTGCATAGAACTCGAAAAAATGGAAATAAAGCATTCGCTGAATTCATTTATTCAAGTAAAGAATTCAAAATACGTTATATGGGCAAAAGTACTGCGACATCTGACTTTTTTCCAGCCGTATTAGATGTTCGGGTCCGGTAGCATTAAACAATAAACATGTTCCAGCATGACAATTCCCCTGTGCACAAAGCCAGCTCCATGAAGATATGCTTTACATGGATTGAAGAGGAAGAATTTATTAAACCAGCAAATGAGAACTAAATGTGGCAAGAGTTCAAAAAGCACAAACTACAGTAATAATATGGACTAATTTTCAGGTGTCCACAAACCTTTTTTGTCCATATAGTGTATTTTGGCTTAGGAATTAAGTAATCGATCACCTGATTACTTAACTTCTATTAGAAATAGGGGTGTAATGGGTTGTCCGATTAAAAATTAGAGGTGCAATTAAATATTTACAGTTCAGTTCAATTCATTCTCACCATTTGGTTTGGTACAAAATATACTACAGGTTCAGCATATCTTAAAAAGACATAGCCAGAAGTCAAGCCGAGGTAAAGTAGACTACAGTGGCATTGTTCTGGTGTCATTTGAAAACTTCTGCAGAGCAATTTTCAACACTTATATACCTGAATAACCTTTAAAAGTGTGGGTCACTACACATGTGCAGGTAAATCCCAGTATCTTTGGAGTCTCCCCATCAAATAATGTGATCATGTGACCAGTATTCTGTCTATAAATGTGAACCTTACAAGGGGGCAAAGATGGGGACTTTGGGACCGTCATAATGCCTAATTCCTATGTGGAAAGTAAAACAGGATTTCAACAATGTGAATTTGCAATTTCCACATTGCACATCATCGCACTTCCATCCCATAATAAGCCATATGTTTTTGCCAGAAGTGGAGCGTGTCTTGTATTATTACATGTGGAACTGTCTCCTGAATTATTACATATTTTGCGGCCTGCGATGTGCCGCCGATGTGTCTCCAAAGAAGATTTGTAATATTTCCAGCAATATTATAATGAAGTTCAAGATCGTAGGTAAATGTAACATATGCTGTACAAATATTCGCATTGTTATTTTTTTATATTTGGCCAGTGTGAATACTAACACAGCATTGCAGAAATGTGCAAATTAGCTCATTAGCTTTATTGTACTTTATGAATACATTTTCCTGTCCTTCTTTCAGTGGCAGGTTGTCTATCTGTCTTTCATACTTGCCTACACGTTCTTTACTTGTTCTCTTTCTTTTCATTCTCTACATCTCTCTACATTTAATTGTTGTTTTTTTAGGCTTTCCATCCCCTTTTCTGTATTCTTTTTGTCTTTGCCTCTCTCTGTCTCATAATCTCTCTTTGCCCCTCTCTCTCTCTCTCTCTCTCTCTCTCTCTCTCTCTCTCTCTCTCTCTCTC
>JAAIIK010000028.1:1281200-1302705 GCA_014706435.1 Silurus glanis | reverse complement strand
ACACACACACACGGCAGTCATTTTCTTATCATGCGACTAATGCAGCCTGCATTTCTGTTTGACCATTTTTATTATAAATATAAATAAATAATAATATAAGAGCCGAAATTAAAACCTTCAATGAAACACATATTCATTCACATTTATTCAGATATATAAGAAATGAAAAAAATGAAAAAATATTTTGCTTCACTGATGAACAAAGTCTCAAATAAGCACCAAAATCCGCCATGATGCGCACATCCGGCAATTTAAACCGTCCGTGTGGAAACATAGCAAAAGTTCAGTTTGATGTCCTGATGATTAACATCAGTTAAAACACCATAATTACATTACAACATTTACAAAAATATTTTGCCTTCATAATCTATGTTGAGTTTGGTTTCACTAATAATAAACATACATCATAAAGCATCAATATTTGTCCATAGTCATGTTGATTAGAGTATTAAAAACCTTTTATGTAAGGTACATTTAGAATGGATAAAAATGTACGATTAAGTTGCTATTAATCACGATAATCATGCAATTAAATATTTTAATCGATTCAAACATCTAGTAATATTATTAATCGATATATATATATATATATATATATATATATATATATATATATATATATATATATATATATATACATAAAGCCTGTTCTTCTACATCTTTATTTTCTCACCATCTTAGCAGCGATGACTCCCACAAGACAAGTATATTTGCCTTCTTTATTTGCCGTGTGCTGCAACAGCTGCGCCTGTCCACAAGGCAACGTTCCTCCTGCCTAAGCGCCATCCCTCAAAACAATGTGCTGCTTACACTGAGCTGTACTCACATCACTGCAGCACCCATCTGCTCAATTCTTACTCATTCTTCTTGCCTGCTGCATTCACTGCATTGGACTAGAGCTTCTTAACCGCTGTGCTGTGATGGAGTATGTGGACAATTCTTTAGCTCCGAATGGATAAGCATTGCTATTTCTGCTTTTTTGTTCCATCCCATACCAAGTGAAACTTCACCACGACCTTTAGAATGACCTCCTCATATCCAGGTGACACTGGAGACTATTACTCATCTCCTTCCAGAAAACCTCAGGTTATTAAATTTTCATTCTTAAATAGGAGTTTGTTTATCAGTTAGTTCTTAGACTTCGGTTGTGCATTGGCTATACAAATACCCATGCACATAAAAATGATATACCACAGAAACCTATTTACATCATAAATCGAATCCCTTAAAATCATACATGAACCAATGGCATTTTTTGCCTTTGAAAGAGAGGCCATGTGCATTTAAGTGCAATGAGCCAAGTGTGAGCTATGGCCTTGTTGGGCAGCCGAATCAGAGCATGTGACGTAATTGCACTGCAATTATTTTCAGAATGACTTGACCCTTGCTCAGATCCAGCATGTCCTACTGCACACTTCCTCTATACGCCTCTCTCTCCTACTTCTCTTGGGTCATGCGTCTTGATCAGAGGAGATTAATGGGCTTCTAGCAGCAGGCGTTTGTGCTGCTGTTTTCTGATGGATGGCTCGCGAAGTCGCCCGAGCTCGGCGTGATTAACGCATGTGTGGCATTACTTGCTCCTTTGTTCTCACACACTGTAATTGCGACATGTTTCTACAAAATCTTCGAAGAGGCAACATGGTTCATCTCTACCAGAAATGAAAAGATATGAACAAATGAAGACAAAGGCAGTTTATCTTAAAATAAATTTAAGTAAATACATTTTTTTATTTATTTACCCCTTGGAAATGATGAAATGGTGAGAAAATGTTCAGAAAATATTTCCCTTGAAGGAGACAGGCTTTTCTTTCCGAGACATCATTTATCCCTAGGAGAGATTTCCTTTTTATATATATATATATATATATATATATATATATACATTTAAATAGCTTCAAGTGAACTGTAAGCATAGAAGATGGAGAGCTCAGTAATGAAGCGTTTGCATTATTTTATTAATATCAGGAATCTTTATTATTCATTGTGTTCACATTATTAAAAAAATCCAGATTTAAGTGCTGGAGCTCTTCTATGATACCTATTTGCTGCAAAAAAGAATTGTTAAAAAAATAAAATTTTATTTGAAAATAATGAGGATGGAAACCATATTACTAATATAAAAACTCTCACACGCTTCTCCTCAAACTTTATACACCACGGACCAGTTTCCTTTTTTTTTACCTTTTCCTTTTTTTTTTCCTTTTCCCTTTTTTTTAATAATTATAAAATAATAAAATAAAAATATTTATTATTTGTGTTTGTGCGCGTTGGGGATGTGCATCTACATAACTGAGGCCGATGCGATTCGCATCTTGATGCATAGCCAACGATACGATACATTAAAGATACATAAGCAGCTACTGATGCGATGCGATTCACCAATGTTACGATGCAGTGTGATACGTTTTCGATTAGATTCAACACAATGCGATTCAATGAAAAAAATACGATGCTATGAAATTCAATACGGTACAGATAGTTTGCTTTGATTTGATTTGGTTCTGACAGACAGTAAATCCTGAATTTACTTTAGTGCCTTCTGACTTCTAACACATGGCCCTTTTACAAAACAAGGCTTTGTAGTGTAATGGAAACTAAAACAAAGATTAAATAAAGCCATTTTTTTTTACTGTTTTGTCTCCAGAAAGATGCAGCTCTACCTCTGCCATGTTAATCTGTATTCCATGTGACTCTCAGGACACGCCTCGATCTCCGTAGTTATACATCATATTTACGTAGAAGCAGTGGTGCTTGAGAAAGTTTAGTGAGGAGAAATCGATCTACATAGAAAATATTGTTTAATTTCCAAAGTATAGCACATTTTCTAATAATTATATCTAAATATAGATTTTACTGATGCAAATATGTTAAAACAATGGCAACTTGAAACCGATGCATCGCATCGTTAACTTTTATGCCTAATGTTTAACTAAGATGCGAAACAGTGATTCTTACCATCCATAGTGTCTCTCTCTCTCTCTATATATATATATATATATATATATATATATATATAACAAAGTATTAATATTTCAGCATAGGCGATCTGAATAGCACTCGTATGTATGTGGTCTCTACACACCACTCATCAATACCTTCTTTTTCAAATGCAGATCAAACAGTATAATAATCAACATATTAATTTCACATTTGACTAATAGGGATTAATAGGTCCTAATATAAGTAAAGTTGCTTGGTTGCTATTGCAACATTTTACTTGAAGTAAAAAACAAGTACACTCTAAAGAAGGAACAAAAACAAACAAGACATCAACTCCCTTTTAACACAGAGCTTCAACTTTTCCTGTGTTGTCAGCATGTTTGATGTGGGTAAACATGATGTAAGTGGTTGCATTAGCAGGCTGGTGTGAGAAGAAGTTGAGAAGAATCGCTTTACCTTGGAGGAGAAAAAACGAAAACATTTAGACACTGTTGTCTCTGCTCATTACGCGAGGAAGCTTGCAAGTGCTCAATGGCCTTATCCTGCTTCTAATTGCCCTTTAACGATTCACATTTGCACAGAACTTTATCTGTCTCGACTGAGATGCTTAATGACAAAAGAACGGTGGAACCAATTAAAGCCGTGCATGCTAATATCGGTGTCACGCTAATCACACGGGAGCATGTAGCAAAACATCTGCAGCACGGTTAGATTCCTGTGAAATCTTGGACACGTGTGTTTACATGCTGGACATTCTTTCTCGGCACGTCGCGCAGTCTGAAATTTAATTAAAGTGCTTGGCTGTTTGCGTCGTCCCGATGAAATGTTCGCAAGTGTTTCTTCGCTTGTTATGTAACGTCATATTTGTGCGAACGAGCGTTTCGTTATCATTTGATTGCATTCAGGCCCAAGGGGTGCCAGACTGGTCATGACACCACACTGCGCATATGGATTAAGATGTTGCGATAGCAGCCGGGCTAATTAAGATGATAAACAAGAGTTGTTGCTTGGCATCTTCTTCCCATGCATTTCAATCTGTTCGTGTACTGAAAGGAAGAACTGCGGGAATGCTGAAAGAAACACACATTCACACAGTACTATGACAGAACAGCCTTGCCATGCAACTCATGCAATATTCTACAGCTTTATAATAGCTATAAGGGCTGGGTATTTTTAGACTGCACTGAGAACATCTGTACTGTACCTTCTTCAGTGTTCTCCAAAAGAACTTTCAAAAGCCAATACAGAAAGCAAATTACAATCAAGAAAATTCATTTCATTCTATCACAAATCTATTTATTGATGTGAAGTGATGGATGGGGTGCACTACATTAAATCATTCCTTAATTTATTAATTCATTCATTCATCCAATCATTTCAGTTTTTTATCAAATTTTATATAAATTTTTTCAAATTTATCCTGGTCAGGGTTTGTGGTGGATCCAGAGCCAATCCCAGGATCACCCCAGATAGAAGGCCAGTACATTTCAGGACTTCCAGAATGTTCTTTAGGGGATCAGAACAAACCAATCAATGAAAAGGGAACTCATGCACACCAAAGGAGTATGTACAAAACTCAATAGAATGTAACCTACACTCAGGGTCAATCAGGGAGTCATCAGTGTTCTCCATTGTGTCACCTCTAAAACAACAAAATCCTATTTCTACAGCTCACTCCTATATATCATGTATAAACATACACACAACTATTATTAGGCAGCATTACTAATTGCATGCAAATCATGCAAAAACAATATAGCATTAATTCTTTTACCAATAGCTACTAAGCAAACTTCTGCATCAGTTTGAAAGACAAGTCACAGAAGCCTGATTTCAAAGTTGTCTGCTTGTCCTGACAAACAATTTTCATTGTAAAAGTTATTAGCAGCATTTTACCCCTGGTGTCTGCTGTGAATATTAATAACTTACACATAAAGACCATCTTATTCATTCTTTATCACCACATTATCTGTGTAAAGCTACTTTGAGACAATGTTCATTGATGAAATCGCTATACAAATAAAAATGAATTGAATTAAATTGAATAATAACTGGCACAACCCAAACCGGCAGTGAAATGGAAAGGCTTAGTACTAGGAATACTTTCTAGGAATATAAAACGGATTTTTGTATAAACATCTTGCCATTGCTAGCAATGTTTATTTTAATCCTTAATAGCTACATTTAATACTGTACATTGTCCATGAAACAGGTTAGTTCTTATTATCACGTGTTATAAAATGAATAGTTATTGATGCATCAAGTCCTTGTTCCTTGTTTCTTGTTACCAAGACAAAAAAACAGCATGTGATTTTCATGAAAACACGAAAGGTAAAACCTTTCATCCCAGACTGTAATAGAGGGTTACAGCTTGAGCTTTAACTTGTTAGAATGTATTGACACTCAAGTGTTAAATAAACTCCTTTTCTCACAGAAAATGGCAACATGTTAACACTTTTTTCTGTGGCCCATTTATGTGGGGCATCCGTTAACTGTTACTATGGAAACAGTAACGTATGACAAGTAACAAGTGAATTAATTATATAAAGAAAACCCTGCGATTTGCCTTGCAATTCTTTAGAAAATGAATCAGCATATTGTGAATGTTCAGAATTGAGAATTCTACAGCATTGTGGTATAAATACCTCTTGGGTAAAAAGCATAAAAACTGTAGACAGACTTTGGACAAACTATCAAAACTTCTAAACCCCAGAACATACCTGGAAAAAGCTTGAGGTACACACGTCAAGTCCTTTTACAGTACATATATGAAATTTGAAGGACAGCATTATTCAGAACGAGTTACATTTATGCAATTAAGAGGTTGAGGGTTAAGGGCCTTGGTCAGGGCCACAGCAGTGGCAGCTTGGGCTTTGCTAGGCTTTAAACTCAAAAGCTATAAAGATTTCTACTCAGAATTTATTTTATATTCCTTTGTCTTGGTGCATCACTTCTTCTGTTCCAGTGTTATTCAAAACAATCCTTCTAACAAGAGAAATAGTGAGCGAAAGCCAGCAAACTGTAGTCCCCAATCTCATTAGTGTCTTATCTCTTGCAGTGGGGATGTCAGCGGGGCAGAGCAAGTTTTTTGAAAATCTGCAGAAAGATATAAAAGGATAAATTTTATAGATCCTGGTCTTTGGAATGGCTTCACACATTCTCACAATTTTTTTTATACACTTCTGTGTAAGTAATTGCTCTTACTCTCCTCTTGTTCTCTTCATCCCTACCTAAAGAGTCAAAGGCTGGGCGGACTTAAGGGACAAAAATAGCATGATTAGCCATTATTGATCAAGTGTGTAGCCTGCAACTGTTGTGTAACTATTAGGAGGTTTTTGAAGTTTAACCTGTAAACAAGTGTCTATGATGAAGCATGGCAGAGAAAAAAACATCTAATAATGTAGCCTTACTGAATATTACAGTTCAAGTGCTTAATGCAAGGAGGACACAGTTGCTAGGCAACTTGAACTTATAGAGCTGAGCATAAGTCGGAAAGAAAGAGAGCATTTTGTTATCTCATCCACAAGTACACTGAAATGGATTGCTAGGTATATCCTAGCTTGTTAGTATGATGGGGTCACAGCTCATGGTCAGCCATGACAAGGTGCTCCTGGAGTACAGATGGTTCTTGAGGCTTACAGATGAAACCGACTTCTTGGCATCTTGCTCTAAAGTACCATTACTATATGTATTATATATATATATATATATATATATATATATATATATATATATTACTATATATATTTTAGAATGTTGTGTGCTGAACTGTAAGCCACAAAATGGGAAAGTTAAAAAACATACACTTTAACTGCTAGCAAAATATGCATACGGAGTAAAAGCTAACACATGACTGCTGCTAAAAACTTAGCTGGAAAGCACAATGTAAAGGTGCAGTGATGTCGTAAAAAGGACAGATTCATCAGGAATATCACAATTTTTCTCAGATGTGTTGCTAAATTACAAGGAAAATGCTCAGTAGTACGTAAAAAACACACTCTAATGTAACTTAGCATTGAGTGCTAGCTAAACTTCCACAGTCTCTGCTATACTGAAAAACCTGAATTAAACTGTTCACCGAACCCAAGTTGGTCAAGTTGATTGTGTTTGGTTTTATAGAGCTTTTGAACATTCACAAGCAGTTGGTTCTAACCAGTCAGGCTAGAAGACCATTTTCGGCTAGTCGAATCTGGTTTCATTATTGATCTCTTTTCATTTAGCTGAAAGCAATGTCCTGTATCTCAATACCGAATAAAAAAAAGTTTATTTGGTTAATATGAGTATGTGTTGCTTTAGATTATGTCAGTATGCTGGACACAGGTTGTAACTATATAGTACCCTGTAAAGATTGTTCACAGTTCAGTTAATGAATGCAATATATTTTATTATTTTAGCATTTGTTACGCTTGGAATTGCAATTAGGCTTCTAATTTTATTTTAGTGATTTTTGCTAATAGAATAATCAATTCCACAGAGCAGTGTTTTCTGTCATATACTGTACAGTATAGGTATATAACTAAATAATGCATAAAATAGTGGAATTGACAATTTTTCTCAAATTTTAGAGTCACCCTCTGAACGGTTGGGCCGTCGGCGCAGCATGCCTGGCACCACCACAATGGATAAAGCTTCATCCACAATTGAGGAGGCCTCCTCTGCAGCCCTGAGAGTCACGGTAATCCTACAAACTCTGTTTAAAAAACAAAACAAAAAAAAAATATGTTGCAATGTTGCATTTCTGCCCATTCACTGATCCACCCCTGTGCATTCTTTTAACACAAATGTTCACACAAAAATGGTTTTACAAAACAAAATCCCACTTCGGCATTATAGGAGTACTGTCTGTCCTGCAGCACCCTGTACAGGGTTTTTTGTGCCATTTATTTTTTTCCTTGTTCATGATGATATGTGACCCTGAGGGCAGTGTGTGTGACTTATAGGCTTATACCTCACCTGGGTTCACATGAGTGAGCTGCAAGGTTAATCCCTGCAGATGTGGTGCATCAGGACAATGCAGGTGTCATAAAACTCACAAAGCCAGAAAACAGACGGTCTTTTACGGCCTTCACATTTTATGTCCCTCCCGCTGTGCGAAGCCTAGAGCTGTGTCCGCTGAGTCTACTCTGCTCTGACCCCGGGATTGCCTGCTTTCAGGTTGAACCCAGCCTCAGCTGGTCTCAACAACCCTGTGGGCAGCCTGAGGGGCAGAAATCATTTGGTGCACTGACAGCCTTAAAGGCATAGTGCAATTGAAATTCAATTTGTGTCATAAAATGGATCAGAGGAGGCAAAAGTATCCCTCGGTTAGCATGATGTAAATCACTGCAAGTGGGGTTTCATTGGATTACATTGTGGTATCATATCATTTATAATGCTACGCTTATTACATTGTTGCCCAGATATCATAGTAATTGAGGTCATATTTTTTCAGAACCTTTTTGGAATGAGTGTTTGCTCATTTTCGCTTCAAAACTGCAAACAATATTTGAACAAGTGAATCTTGAATACTATCTTGAATACTGATGAATATACATTTTTACCTTCATTATAAGATTATTATGAAGCCAAAAAAAGATTTGATTAGTTGTAACATAATTTTAAGCTTATACTGAGGTTCTATCAGCAGACATTCTTGTTCTGCATTCATTTAAAAGAAATTAAGAGCAAAATGATGAAACATGCTATTTTATGCATGATGTCAAAGACTTCTACATATAATGTGGAGGTCAGCGTGTAGTTTTACCAAAAGGCTGTAGAATGAGGGATTTCTAGTGGAATAAACACAAACGTCTGATTTATTTGTCTTAATGCAAAATCTCCTGTTAAGCTCAAATGCTTGTGCGTCTGTTTTCAATTAGTTTTCGATTCGCTTTTACAGTCCTTTTATTGTCCACAAAACCTCAGATTTTTTTGTTGCGTGCCAAATAAAACCCCTTTAACATATTGAACATCAGAAATCAATGCTGAACAACACAAACAGAGAAACAGAGCGGTGATCTTTAATTTCACACTTCCCGTGACTCGATTCTCACTGATGTTATTCATTTACCCGAGAGAGAATCTTCATTTCTATACCTTTTTATTTCAGATAATAAATATTATCTGTATTTGATAGTCAGATTATTACCATATGCCTTATCACTGTGTAATATCAAAATAAACTGTCTCAGCTCAACAGACTAAAATGTGGTGCAATAAGACACTTTTTTTGTTTTAAAGTGGTTTTAAAATGAGTTATTATTAAAGTGATGCATCACTGAACAAGAAAAGACCACTGGGGAGGCTCTTTAAATGAGCAGCTTTATTGAAAAACATCTCTGACTGTTACAAAGTACAATCACTGACATCTGCACCAATGTTTATTCAAATTCTTACAAAATAAGTATAATAATATAATGACAAGTATATTAACGTGAAGGTCATTTTCTTATAAAAATGTTCAAAACTAAAAATTCAATATCAAAATTGTATTTAAATAAAAAGATCTTTATATACTGACCAGTCAGATTTTAGACATTTAGACATTTTTCTCCTTTCATGAACCGTATTTCATATAAAATAGAGTGTGTCTCAGCATTATGAGAGAACATTATACAATTATAGCATTATAAAAAAAAAAATATTAAATTGCTTTTCAGAGTTTTTTCTTGCCACTGTTGCCAATGACTTGCTCATTAGGGTCATACGTATAGGCACTAATTTATAATGCAAAAATTTATAGCATTCTATTTATTAGTGTAACACAGCTTTTCTATTGTTAAAAGCACTATACATAAAAATAAAAATAAATATATAATGTTTATAATAAAAATAAAAATAAATAATAATAATTGAATTAATTTTAAACGTTTTTTTTTTTATTGTGTTTATTTATTGAGTTATCAATTTATTTGTTTGTTTGTTTGGTTATTTATTTTCGCAATGTATTCCTGGTAATATCAAGCATTGTATTTATACTTCCTTGCTCAGGTATTTGATTCTCTGTAAAAAAAAAAAAACTCTGTATATGCTTCTTAAGCTCAGTAAATCTAATTAAAAAAAATGTATAATGATTTATATAGAATATATAAAATGTCATATATAGAACAGAATCAGTAATTAGGTTTTTGACATTTGATTTATTTAATGCTATGTTTGGGTGCGGTGGTTATGTTTTATATATTGATATTATTCAATATATTTGTATTATATATCACAATAAAGAACATTATTAGGTATTAGATATGTGTGTGCGAGGATATGTAATGGCTCACGGTGTTTATTTAAAAGACACTCTGATTAATAGTTAATCCGATCATTAAGGAGAGCTACGAAATCGTTTGTGTAGAATGTATATTTCAGCACTGCTGCTGTTTGTTCTGCATGAGTCAATAATATTTAGAAGCATTTTAATTCAAGATATTTTAGGTAATTTCCATTTAAATGGAATTTATTTTAAAATAATTTTATAGGCCTAGAAAGATAGAGAGAGAGAGAGAGAGAGAGAGAGAGAGAGAGAGAGAGAGAGAATATATATATGAGAGAGAGAGAATATATATATATGCCTTTGCTGCTTGCTTTGTCTTGCTGTCAGCAGCACGTCCTGCCTTTATGGCCTTCTGTCAGTCGTACCCATCAGGATGGAGAGAAAGCCGGATACTTAATTGTGTGTTACGTAAGACTGCTTTTTGAGTGAGAGAGGGAGAATGAGAGCGTCCTGCATCACAGTTGGTTACCATGATGACAGTGTGGACAGATTTGTTTCAGCTTCATTTGTCATATATTTGTGCATTGTGGTCGGTGCCACAATAACCAGCTGAAATCATTTTTCGTTTTAAATTTATTTTGAGTTATTAAACAGAATTTCACATGCTGCTCTTTAATTTCCCTGGATGTCTTTTGTTTTTGTTTTTTTCACATTCCAAAAGATGAATGCATTTCTCTGGAGTGCTTCAGAGGCATTAAAGCGGCTGAGGCATTTTTGCAGTCATTGTGTTTGCTCTCTTCCTGTATTCACATTCTACCCTGCCACGGCTGTGCTATTTACCCTGCGGAGGCTCAGGTAAACAAGCAGCCTATTCAACCCCATGCTGCTCCTAATTACACAGCCAAACTAATGGCAGGATCCATTAGCAGACGCCAAGCCAATGGGACCGTGTGTGCTCTACGTAGGCATGCCGACAAGGATACGCAGGGCGCATGCTGATAAGGGATGTGGAGATGGGTCTACCGGGTTTCTGTGGGGCTCTTGGGAAGCACACACATCTGCACACACATCTCCCGGTTCGCATTAACAGAGCAGGACCTGGAGCTATTTCGGTGTCAGGAACACACAGACGGTCGCAGAAAATTCCTCAAACAAACATTGATGAGATGTACTAGTGATGTTAGGTTAGGGCTCTCCTTTCACCTAGCAAGTTTAAGACCTGCTCTCATGCACTTTCTATCTCTCTCGCAATCACGCACGTACATAAATAGATGAGTCCGAACCCGAGCAAGACCAGACAGTCTGGCTTCCGGCTGTGGATAATGTCTTTAGATGGATTGTCTCCTCAGTTGCTCAGTCTGATGCAGGCTTTTAGAAAAGGCGTGCTGTAGATTACAATCAGCTCTAAAGCGATATTTGATACGGAATTCTTTTTTCAGGCACAGGTAGACGCTCTAATTGGTTTAGAGCAATTCGTAGCACTTTTTCCTGGAGCCGCCAACTGAGGACGAAGTTTATGGAAAGATTTTCATCAAGATCATCTTTTAATGCTCATGTGAAATCCACTATTAGTAGATATTAGAAGATGAACGAGCTACTACACGAAGTTGTCTTTATTTTTATGCAAATGTTTACCTTGAAGAATTAGTTCAGCAAAAATACGTGATGCATTCATTCGCATGGTTGCTCAGTGGTTAAGGTTTTGGGTTACTGATCGGAAGGTCGGGGGTTCAAGCCACAGTATTGCCAAGCTGCCGCCCTTGAGCAAGGCCCTTAACCTTCTGTGCTCCAGGGGCGCTGTACCCTGCACTCTTACCCCAGCTTCTATGCAAGCTGGCATATGCGAAGAAAGAATTTCACTGTGCTGTAACGTATATGCCTTTTTTATTCTACACGCACTTTTCCACACTTATACAGATGGAATACAGCTGACATAGTGTCAAACATTTTTTAGTTGTGCTTTGGAGTCATGCACAACAGGTAGTCATAACATTTTCCCATTATAAAATTATGACCGGTGAAGTGAATAACAATGATTATCTCCTATCTCACAGATGCTTTTATCTAGAGCTACTTACAATTATTTCATTTTATGCATCTGAACAGTATGGATTTAAAAACTTTAGGTGGTAAAGATTTGTAGTGATGTGTGCCTATAGACAGTGCAACAACTCTTGTCAGGCCAGAGCAATCCTTTGTCTGTAGCATACCTGAAGGATTGGAACAGTCTTGAAAGCATAAAAAGTTGAAGTACACGAGCAGAACCAAGGAGCAGAACACTGTGTGCCCTTGGTGATGTTATTATTTAGAATTAAGTGAGGGCTTAAAGTGCATGTGTGAGTCCTGGACTACAAATAGCTCTAATCCTGACACAAATAGAGCCTTGGTTATGCTTTGGTGATGTTTGTTAAGGTGCTTTAGAAAGTTTGGGTATGACTGTGTACATTTTGTGTTCCAGGACCAGGATGTTCCCTGCTATAGTTTTTTTTTTTACGAAATTCAATGGACTTTTGTAGCGATACTGGTGGAGAGTCTTAGTTGTTGTTTATTGTGCACTTATACAGCTGCCTGGCAGTGAACAATAAGACTGGAAATATTTCTCATAATAAATTGGTGATTTCATTTGTTGCTTTAAACAGAAACAGAACAATATAACGCAATGAAAGCAGGTCAGGAACCTTCGAATTCCACACGTAGTCCCCATTTGCTGTAAAAAACAAAACAAAAAACCCCCCTCTATTTTAGGAAGATGGAGGAGGTGGAGGTTTGTGCTCATTCCGCTGCAAGGGCATTAATAAAGTCAGGTACTGATGTAGGTGAGGAGGCCTTGGGTGCTGTCAGCATTCCAATTCATCTCAAAGGTTTTCAGTAGGGTGAGGTCAGAGCTCTATAGCAGGCCACTCATGATCTTCCACTCCAACCCATGTAAACCTTATCCTCATGGAGCTGGCTTTGTGCACAGGGGCATTTAAAGACATTTTATACAGTTGTGTGCCTCCAAATTTTGGGAACAGTTTGGGGAAGAATGATGAACAAATAAATGGAAAGTCAGGTGGTTCAATATATATATTCATTATTCTCTCTACTGTTATATAATACATAATTCTAATAATGGTTTGTGAGTGTACAGTAAAGCAGTAAGGATCTATCAAGGAACCTGGGTGTCTTTTTCATTTAAAATTGGTGTAAAGTTTACAGTGAGAGGAAAGAAGTGAAAACTATTGCGAGAATGTAAAAAAGGGCAGTTTCAGCAGCTAGGCATGAGAAGAATTTGGCACATAGACACAATTGAGCTGAAAGTATGTAGCGAGCTGGAGGCTAAGCTTTTGACAGGCAGGGGGTGGCGGCATGAATAAAATATCTTTTTTTCTCTTTACTTCACACATACTGAACATTTCTGCTGAATTTACTAAACATTTATGAAATCGCTTTAGGATTCTTCACATCACCATGGCAGAATTTTTGCTCTATGAAGCACATGACCAGATTTGCTTTGTTTTCATCCAATTTTTGATCAGATCCCGAGTATTGATTTTGCAGTAAGTAAAGAAAAAGATGAAAGATATAGAGACATAGATCCAGCGCCGTGCTGTAACTTTTAGCTCAGCACCGGAAGCTATTCATTGCAGAGACGAGTCGTAATCAAACATCCATCTGCGTGATTAATATTTCCACCTGAAGGTTACACAGCAAATGCCATGGTATTCAGATTACTCTTAAAGGGGTGGTAAACCACAGCAACAAGTTTCAATTGCAGCCCTAAGCTTTACCTCTGTGCCTTGTCAAATCATTGTTCCTGACAGCGAGCAAAGTCTGATAAAAAGGCTGGAAGTAGGGGGTTGGACATTTTCTAATGAAATTTTAAGTGATTAAGAGTTTATATTCATGAACCCCTGGAGCTCACAGGCTACAGAAGTTGTCAGATATCATGGTATGGTATTATATATTACAATATCTAGGAGTGTGTATATGTGTGTGAATCAGGTGCAATCAAATAGTTTTATATATTGAGTTTAATAATAATAATTTAAACATAAAACACGACAAACTACAGAAATGGGTCACAAAAAGCCTTAAAAAAAATATGCAAAAAATCACCTGTCAAAGAGAAAGGAGAAAATGAACAAACAAACAAACAAACAAACAAACAAATAAATAATAAAAGACTGAATAAAACCCCCACACTATTTTCTTATTAAATAATTGTTTTTGATTTGAATTACACAGGTGATATTATACCCATTTATTTCATATCTATTTTATGGTATTTAAAGGTTTTTAATAATCGGCCTATTTAGCCCATTATGCTGATATTAAAATTGCATGAGACAAGTTAATAAACAAAAATAATTGAATAAATAAATAAATATAATACATGGTTATATTATAGACCAATCAGCTATAACATTAAAACCACTGGCAGGTGAGGTGAGTGATGTTGATTATACAGCAGCACCTGTCAAGGAGTGGAATATATTAGGCAGCATGTAGACATTCAGTTCTTGAAGTTAATGTGTTGGAAGCAGGAAAAATGGGCAAACTAGATGGATCTGACTGACTCTGAATGACTGCAGAGTGAGCAGCATCGTCAATGTACATGGCCAATGATTCATTTTTCATTTATATACTGTAGTTTCTGATTTGAAATTTGAAAACCCATGAAGTAATGTACAAATCACTGTGATGTAGTGAGCGAGCAAGACAACTGTGGCATGAATATGGCAATATTGTGTCTGAAATGTCACTCGAGCGCTTATTTCTTATTTATAAACCAATAATATAAAAGGGACATTGCATACGTAATTGTATCAATTCATAAATTGATTGTTGGCACGACTGTGACTTACAGAAGTCATGCCCTAGGCCAAATCAAAGTCTTCTTTCACTTTTTAACATCTCTGTTTTTCTCTGTTTGCTCACAAAGCAGTGATTCTATAACAACACTCATTAAGAGGGGTTACACTCAAACACACGCACACACTCACACGCACGCACACGGTAATTATCCCAGTCAGTAATTGCATCTCTGGTTCTGTGTCTTTAATAGAAACGTGCAGTCCTGTGCTTCGTTTCTGTCAATTTCTATTTGTTTATTCATCTGTATTTAATCTGTTCTGCGTTTGTGAAGCTGCACTCCCGTTCTCTTTTTGCCATCCAGTGCACCGGTATTTTTTTTTTTTCTTTCTCCTGAACATCTCTGTCCTTCCATGCCAACCCACAGTTTCCATGGTAACACTGATTTTGAGGGGCGTCTCACATCAGCAGCATGAGCAGATGTGAGTGTGCTGCGTGAGTGAGTGTGTGAGTGTGTGTGTGTGTGTGTGTGTGTGTGTGTGTGTGTGTGTGTGTGTGCTCAGTCTGCACGGCAACCCACCTTTCCGACAGACGCCACGGATGAGAGGAACGATTTGGAAGGACGGGAGGAAAGAAAAAGAAGATATATTTACAGAAGTGGCGGATTGGTTGCCAGTGTATTTTTTTTGTTGTTTTTTTTTTTTGTTAAAGAACGCATGAGCTGAGTGTTTGCCTGTCTCTGCCGCTTCCTGTCCAGGGCTTCCTGAGTCGAAGGTTGAAAGGCTCCATCAAACGCACCAAGAGCCAACCCAAGCTCGACCGAAACAGCAGCTTCAGGAACATCCTCCCGGCCTTCAAGAACGCCGACAATGACAGGTACACCAAACACATACACGCACACACTTATCTTTCTCTCTTTCTGTCTCCGTTAAATGCCGGCATGTGTGTGTTTATTCAGAACTGGTTTGTATTTAATGGCTGCATAAGGAGCTCAGCGTTTCCTGAGGATGAAGCAATTAAGCATCACCACCAGATGTTCTTTGTCTCTTGTAACTAATTGTGGATTTTTTTTTTTTTTTATCATTTAATAATTCATTGACATATTGAATAACCTGCAAGAGATCAGCAGATTAAAAATGGTATTGATTGAGCTGTTAATGGAGTCCTCATATCCCTTTAGATTTAAAACCTTCATAAAGAAATCATAGTAATAAATAGCTGACATTCAGTTATTCAGAAAGTTTCTTCTGCTTGTTGGGGCGCTAAATACCTTCTTTTTTTTTTCTCTCTTCTTTTTTTCTGTGCCATGTCGATCGAATGCTGCACATTAGGCCCGAAACATTGAGCATCTTTATGACTGCAATCTTTAGAACGACTTATTACAGCAGTAAACCCTTTGAGTCATCTCACGCATTTAAATGTGTATATGTGAGTGTGTGTGTGTGTGTGTGTGTGTGTTTGTGTAAGAGAGAGAGAGAGAGAGAGAGAGAGAGAGAGAGAGAGAGAGAGAGAAAGAGAAAAGTGGGAATCAGAGGACTCTAAGGATGAATGGTCCAGCTGCAGTCTAATTTGTGTGAGATTGCCTGTGAAAATATGTCTCTCGCTTCTCAACTGTACCCAAGAGCTTTGGAGGAGAGTTGTGACATGCAGCATTTCGTATTGTGTAGTCGATAAGATGCTGAATTACACCTGGAGATTTCTGCTCTTGTATTATGTCCTGTTTTTTCCAGTTTTCCAGTTTTTGGATTCTAGTCAAAAACAATCCTAATCTGGCTAACAAAGAATATTCTGATGATATTGAGTGTTTTACTTTGAACATTATTAATGTTCTCACAGAACATATGATAGATTCATTATCCCACCCATCAGGCAGGTACGAAGCTCCAGTGTGCTGCCCAGTCATGTGTTTTTGTTGCCTGGAAACCTAATCATTTTAGCTAGCATGCTGTAATACTAATGTAGCATAACAGCATAATAGCTAGCTAGTTAGCTAGTCAAGTGTGTCAACACAAATAAAATGGTTTACCTCATAATTTGAAAACTTTTAAGGAGTGATGTATGTATATGCATTAACAAAGCAACAAACTGTATAGTCAATGTTATACTACTTAATCACCGTAATCACAATGTCGATCACAATATTCCTATGTGCTTTTTGAACCGCTCATTCCACATATAGTCCTCATTTGCTGTTATAATGAACCCCACATTTCTTGATAGATTTTCCACTAGATTTTGCAGTGTGCTTGTGAAGATTCTTGCTCTTTTAACCACAAGGGTGTTAGTAAAGTCAGGTACTGATGTAGGTGAGGTGAGGAGGCCTTGGGTGCAATTCATCCCAAAAGATTTTCAGTGAGGTTGAGGTCAGAGCTCTACAGCAGGCCACTCATAATTTTCCACTCAATAAACAATATGTTAATGGAGCTGGCTTTGTGCACCGGGACATTGTCATGCTGGAACGGGTTTTTGTCTCATAGTTTAAGTGAAGGAAAAATGTAATGCATGCTTTGTGGTAACAGTTTGTGTCAGAACCACATATGGCTGGTAAAGTCAGGTGTATCTATAGTTTTATCTATATAGTCTATGTCTGTATGCCCATTGAATTAAATTAAATGCCTCATTAACTCAAATTTAGCCATGTTGATTTGAAGGAACTTGCTGTAAGTTTTCTTTACATTTTCCTAGTCATCATTTGGAATCGGAGTGTTACAACCTTGAGTCGAATGTGACAATAGTACGTATTTGACTTGTATTTAACTGATATATTGTAACATGATGCATTTGTGACAAAGATCAACAAATCAATGGCGACAATTTAGTTCTGGAGACACAAATTAGTGTTTGCTAGCATGTTTATTTTCTTGCAACATGTCGAGGTTGCGAACAGGAGAGTTAAATGATGGCCCAAGCTTTGTAAATGTTAACATAAAACCGCATGGTCTTTCCACTGTGCATTCCATTGAATGCTCCAGTAAATGTTTTTCCTTTTAAAAAAAACTACTAGTACAGACTTGATATCTGCTTGTTAATGCTTGAAAAATGTCCAAAGATCTCCAACGTATCTTGCAAACATTTACTCATTCGTATAGTCATTCATCTTTAGCAACATCTAGCAACATCATAGCATCTTTTATCCTGTTCATTATCAGGGTTGTGCCGAAGCTTATCTCTGGAACGCTACGCTAAACTACAATCTGGATCAGATGCCACTTTGTCACAGGATAAGATGCACGCACATATTTACACACCTAGGGCCACGTTATCGTAATGTCCTCCATTTTGCCTTTTTTTTTTAATGTTCAGACAACCAAATATTTTAGGACCATAACATTTAGAAAAAAGTGCTACTAACCAAAACAAAGGTTAGCTGGAAAAACATCCAACATCATGTTGGAAAGCATATACACAGATCAGCTGTATTATATTATTAAAACCACTTTCCTAATATTGTGTAGGTGCCCCTGTGTAGAACCCATCGAGTTCTTTACAAGAGCTATGGAGGTGTGCTGTGGTATTTGGCACCAAGACGTTAGCAATATTTTTTTTAAGTTTAAAAGTTGCGAGGTGGGGCGTCCATGGATCGGACATGTTAATACCATGGGAGGTGGACGTGAGTCATTGGACTTTAAATCTGAAGGGCATGAGTCCAAATCCAAAACCCTTAATCTCATAGCTGCTCAGTTGTATGAATGAGACAAATGTAAGTTGCTCTGGATAAGGGCGTCTACCAAATGCCATAAATGTCAAATGTCCAACATACATGTGATCATATTAACATCTAAGGAATATGGAGGCAAAGTCAACATTTTTTGAAGTGTGTCCAAGTTTTTTGTAGTCTCCAAACATTTTATTAGGAGGGTGGTAGTTCCATCCATGTGATTCCTCAGACCAGGTCATTGTCTAGTTTTGATGATTACATGCCTATTGTAGGAGCTTTCTACCAGCTACACAGTCTTGTCTTTACCCTTGTACTGTAAAAGTACAAGCAAGCAGAACATTTGGAAAGGAATAAATGATGGAAGAAACTCCTGATTCTAACTTGCCACAACACCAGTGGCCTTATTTGTATGATTTTTTTTTAAGTTGTTGAAAAGGAGGTTTTGGGCTCATGATAATTTGAATAGATATCAATTAGTATCTATGTATCTTTTTTAATTAAGCAAAGAGTCTTGGTATAAAAATTATAAGACATTATAGCCACAATAAATCATAATACTTTGATAATTAAGTACATTTGAAGGCAAATACTTTTGTACTTTTACTCAAGTGAAAGTTTAAAGGGACGCTTTTACTGGAGTCATATTTTACCTAATGTATCTCTACTTTAACTGAAGTGCATGCTTTGTGTACTTCGTCCACCACTGGCGTTAATGTTATAGCTGATCTTCCCATACATCCACAACAAAGCGGTGTTCATCATTATGATTGACTCCAGGAGCCAACGTTGACTTAGCATTAACGCAACCAATTGAATATAAAGTCATAAACTTCTGGGGGCGTCTATTAAAGCGTTTCACTGTGTGTCTCGCTCTTCACAAGCATAGACGAGTCCAGTACTGGAGCATTAAGTATTCAAATGTTCAGAAGCAGATCATCAAACGTATGACTGTTCGGAAAGCTTAAAGTAGGTCACGTTCATTCAGTGCAACAGAGCCATATGCATCGCTTCATACTTTTCCACCTTCACACATCCAGTCCAGCGTTCAGAAGGTTTGCTGCAGATGTTTAATTACAAAATGAAGCCCGCTTTAATTATAGTAGTGGTTTGTTGTTTTATTTCATTTATGTGACAGGTTTTGTAATGTGCTCCCTATATGAAGGATGTGAAGATTTGTAAGATGAATTATTTTTGCATTCCATATTCACATAGAAGACTTTATCCAGGAGTGGTGGCTCCAGCGGTTAAGGCGCTGGGTTATCGATCGGAAGGTCTGGGGTTCAAGCCCCGGTATCGCCAAGCTGCCACTCTTGGGCCCTTGAGCAAGGCCCTTAACCCTCTATGCTCCGGGGGACCCTTACGAGAAAAATAAATCAAGGACCGTGACGTCGGAGTGACGTGGGGCCGCCTTCCCGTGGGCTCACCACCTGCAGGAGGGACCGTAAGGGACCGGTGCTGAGAGGATCGGGCAGCAGTCGAAGGCGGGGGTCTTGACAACCCGATCCCTGGACACGGAGAAGTGTCTAGGGAATCTGCTTAGACTGCTGCCCCCGCGACCCGAATTACGGATAAGCGGGAGAAGATGAATGAATGAATGACTTTATCCATTCATGGTACAGAATTAAGACTGATGCAAATATTCATTTTATATCTATATCAAATATTAATCTAAATCTATATCATATCTATATATCTATAGCTGTATCATTATAATGGTCAGTGTAATTTGTTAATCTGTGATTTTTTTTTCTTTACTCGATTCAGTATAGTGCTACACTACATTCACTACAGGGACAAAAGTTTATAGACACCTGACCATAAGATACATACATTTTAAACATCACATTCCACATTTAGTCCCCTGTTAGAATATCGAAGCTAATCTCTGGAACCCTAAGGTAAAATACAATCTGGATGAGATGCCATTTTGTCACAGGATACGATGCACGCACATTATTCCACACTCATGCCTAGGGCCACGTTATTATAAGTCCCCCATTTTGCCTTTTTTGACAAAGTGTCCAGACAACCAAACATTTTAGGATTACTGTATAACATTTAATTAGAGTAAAGCGTATCTTTGTTACATTTACGGCATTTAGCCGATGCCCTTATCCAGAGCAATGTACAAAAGTGCTTTGAGTCTCTCAATGAATAAATTAACACAGGTTCGCTTGATTACAAACTTAAGACACCATCAGCCGTAAACTCTTGAGAGGATTGTTTTTTTCATTGAGCTGGCTTTATACACAGGGACATTGTCATACTGGAACAGGTTTGGGTCTATACTGCATTCATAGACATTGAATACAATTGTGTGCAAGTTCAAGTTTGAGAAAGAACCACATATGCATGGAAAATTCAGATGTCCCAAAAAGTGAGATTGTCCATACGGTGTGTACTATCTAGACAACGTCCTACACATTTTTTGTTTCCTTCTATATGTGTATAATTTCTTAACCAAAACTAAAGCCCTGTTCTACCAGATGGAAACATTTCTAAAACTTACATACTAACAGTGTAATTGTATCAGTAACAATAAACAATACATCGATATGCTGCTTGTAAATACGAAACAAGTTCAAATATATTTGTATTATAATGAAATATACAGAAATGTACAACTTTGTCTTTCCAAAGTTTTCTTTGGTGTTTACATTTTGACTGTTTCTAATATTCTTTAAATAGCACTGGCTAGCATACAACTTTTGGTGCATTCTTCTATTAAAGCGTTATTTCTGCAGGATGCTTTCCAGATACAGTACCTTCTTGTAACAAGATATATATATCTGCAAAGTGTACAATGCAGATTTTATATAAATCAATGAATAAATAAATAAATAAATAAAGAGATAGATAGATAGATAGATAGATAGATAGATAGATAGATAGATAGATAGATAGATAGATAGATAGATAGATAGATA
>JAAIIK010000028.1:1235812-1276200 GCA_014706435.1 Silurus glanis | reverse complement strand
TTATTATTCCATTGTGGGTTATATATATTTATTTATTTTAAAGCCTGGTATCTGATTTGAAGCTGAATGAGGCTTCTATCTGTTTCATAAAAGAAATACACACTAAAGTATGAAGCTGACTAAAGCAAGACATATAGTGTGGAAGGAAATCCCCATTAAAAAAAAAAGGTATTCCCTCTTTTATTTGGCTACATATATAATTAAGTTTTCTTATATTTTAAGTGATAGAAAATGTTAGATATTTTTTTTCTTGTGTTTTGTTTTAGCTTGAATTTAAACACTGCAACGTTTATGCAGCATCTACTTCATTTCCGGATGACTCCACATTAGGAGTCACCAACATGGTGCCCGCGGGCACCAGGTAGCCCGCAAGGACCACATGAGTAGCCCGCCAGCCTTTTCTAAAAAATAGCTGTTTCCTACTTTGTTAAATCATTGTTGATCATTATTATGAATGAACATAGATAAATATCATTAATTATTAATAATAACATATAATAAAAGGTAAATTGAGCAAATTTGTTATTTCAGATCAAACTGAAAACTGTGTGTATTAAACTGGTAGCCCTTCACAATAATCAGTACCCAAGAAGTAGCTCTCAGTTTCAAAAAGGTTGGTGACCCCTGCTCCACAAACATTATTAAAGTTCAAGCACAATATTGGTGCCTCCTCAACCTAAATCACTACCTGGTTTTACTACCAATCACTGCTATCACCAAGCCCAATCTAAAATCTAGTGGAACATCTTCCCTGAAAAGTGGAGGTAATTATAACAGCAAATTGAGACTAAATGTGGAATGTGATGTCCAAAAAGCGTGTTTTAAATCCGAACACTTCTGCATTGTAACCAGGTCAACAGTACTCAGCATTTAGTTTCATTCTCTGATATTATATTTTATCTCTGTTCGTAGTGCAGGTGGACAATATAGTTTTTGTTTGCACTGAAACACATTTTTTTTTTTAACAAATCTTTATTTCAAATGATTTCCCACTGAAAATTGATTGTTTTATCGTTTCTGTACAGTTACTGACTTCTTCTTGCCATGTTTAAACGTTTAAAGCTCTTCTAACCTCTTAAACACATGCCAGTCGGTGGACCAATAACTGGACGACCTACCTTTAGTTTCTCCAAATCGAACGTCGCACCCACACAAAAGTTTCGGAGCCTACAGAAATAGGCTTTGAGTTCCAACAGCGAGAAACAAAAAGCCTAGACGGACACAGTAAGGTTTCCAGGTCACCGTCTCCTGCTGCTCTATGGCCCAATTAATTACAGACCTGAGAGTCATGGAGGCCAGCGGAACACATGGCCACACTAATAGCAAGAGACATGCTCGCCTAGGGCCTCACACTGCTCCCCATATTATCCCTCCACACCCCGAAGGTCTGTCTCACTTACTGTCTGTTTTGCTTTTCTGGATGTGTAACTTATTTGGTAAGTGTGTAGGTGTGTGTAAATGTGAAACTGTGAAGCGAATGAGAGACTATGAGCTGATTGTTTATTGCCACGTAAGCCGGGGTCAGTTTATAATAAACACTGGGAGTTGGCATTTATTGGTATACCTTACATCCATTCGTTAAACTCTGTGAACTCTTGATTGCTGAAGATACGTCCGTGTCTGAGGGAGCTTTAGGGTTTTTACAGTCACCATTTAGATGTTGTTTCTTTTTTTATGAACAGGGAGGCATGTGTGGGGGTGTGGTGAGATTGGGAGACTGTGAATGAGTTTTCTTCTTTTATAGACAGAGAGGTAGGTTGTGTGTGTGTGTGTGTGTGTGTGTGTGTGTGTGTGTGTGTGTGTGGTTGGACAAAGGGACTGTAAATGAGTGATGTTCACTGGGTGATGGCTCTCTGCCCACAGTGGCTCGGCCTCATTAAATCCATTCCTCCTAAAGAAACCCTACAGCGAGCATATGTGTCCTCGCACCATTCTATCAGTCTTTCTCTCTTAATCTTTCTCTCCCTCTCTCTCTCTCTCTCTCTGTCTCTCTTGCCAGCACTCATCCGGTGCTAAATCTCTGACTATTTCCACCTGTTTTTCACTATAATGCACATTATCACAAAAAATATCTCCTGAATAACAGCAATTACAGCAAGCCTGTCTGAGCAACACTGTAAAGCAAGTGACACATTTCTCAGAGTTTTAGCTAAATAGGACGATAAATTAATTGCGCACTGGAGCAAAATGATCGGTAGTCGGAAGAAAATAATGTCATCGCTCCAACCTCGCTTCAGCAGCCCCACCTCCGTCATGTCATTGATGGAAGTGCAGCTTGGGCACTTAGCAATTTCAGGAAATGAGACATCCAATGACGGGTGACTGGATTGTGCTCCCAGGGTAACCGAGTTTTTTTGTATTTTGTACAACTGCTAACTATCAAGTCAAGAGAATCAACTTTATTGTCATTTGAACCATATACAGTTGGCATGGTACACAAATGAATCATTTGACCAAAGTGGCACAAAAACAACATAAAATAATACTAAAACTAACGAGAGAAAACAGGTCAGGACTACACAAGGTGTACATGAGCAAACACCGATCAGGCATAACTTTATGACAGTGAGTGAATGACACTGATTATCTCTTCATCATGGCACCTGGAAGTGGGTGGGATATTATCAGGCAGCAAGTGAACATTTTGTCCTCAAAGTTGACGTGTTAGAAGCAGGAAAAATGGGCAAGCGTAAGGATTTGAGTTTGACAAAGGCCAAATTGTGATGTCCAGACGACTGGGTCAGAGCATCTCCAGAACTGCAGCTCCTGTGTGATTTTCCCGGTCTGCAGTGCTCAGTATCTATCAAAAGTGCTCCAAGAAAGCAACAGTGGTGAACAGGGTCATGGGGCGACCAAGGATCCCTGATGCACGTGGGGAGCGAAGGCTGTTTGTTGTCCGATCCAACAAACGAACTCCTGTAGCTCAGAAGTTATTGCTGTTAATGCAGGACTGATTTGCAGCAAAAGGGGAACCAACACAATATTAGGCAGGTAGTCATAATGTTCTGCCTGATGGATTTATATTTAGTGCAAACAACAAAACACAATGGAGTGAGACATTAACACAATTACAGTGCAGCCCTGACCAGTACACAGTGCTAAATGTGTGCAAAGAAATTGTCTATATACACTGTAAATTCGAATTAGTTCAGTTTACTTAAAAAAAACTTTGGAAACCGATTGCCTTATTTTTTCAAAGCAAACTTAAGGCAAAAATCTAAGTTAGGTTAATAATTAGCTACAGGTAAGCTGAATTTATTATTTCTGAGTAAATTTATTAATAAATATCAAGTAAGTATAATAAGTAAATTTAAGTTAATATACTTCTAAATGTTTATTAATATTTAATATATAATACTTATTAATATTACAGAAAAAAATTAAGTAAGCCTACTATATTAAGTTAATATTCCATTTTAAGTAATGACAACATAAAAAACTATGTGCAATCAGTTTCCAAAGTTTTTTAAGGTAAAGTGAACGGTTTTTTTTTTTTTTTTTAAGTACTGCTAACAGAAAAGACAAAAGACACTCAACACAAATCTAAAACTCTGAATTTTTTTTAATAAACAATTAATAAACAACACAGATTTTTAAGAACAATGCAGTAGAAATAATAAATATATATAGTATAAATATATACTTCTATCTAAACAGCATGGGGACCTTGACTAATCAATAACTGCCACTTGACATCAAATAACTGCAAAAACAGCACTTTTTCAAAAAAGGCAACATGCAGAATAACACAGCATGTGGCAAGTTTGGGACATCACCCACCACAATTTTTCCCTCGAGAATGATTGCCTTTAATGAGTCGACATTGAGGACACGTGGAGTTTGGGCAGGCATGTCTTCTGGTAAAACTGTGAGCAGGCCAACATCAACTGCACTCAGGTCTACATTCACAACTGAATATCCTAAACAGAGAAAAGTAACAAGTGGTAATTTCTCCATACCTTGGAACAGTGTCCTGTGTAAGCACGAAGCATAAGAAAGTGTGAGCTTGTTTTAAAGGGAAAGTTGATTGTAAAATGTAAATTCTGGCGTATTGTTTTGCACAAGATACCAATTATGATATCTTAAGCTTCCCTGCCTAGTTTTGGACATCATCATTTTCCCTTTCAACATCCAGAAAGATAGTAAAGACATTGCTAAAACAGGCCATGTGATCATAGTTGTTCAAAAGTAATCTTGAAGTCACAGGAATACTTTGCTTGCAAAAAAAAAAAAAAAAAACTTTATTCAACAATTTATCCTCTTCTGTGTTAGCCTCCACTGTTAGTATTATTGTCACTTCATCAAATTACATTTCAATGACTATGATCACAAAGACTATTTTAGTAATGTCTTTCCTACATTTCTGGACATTGAAAGTGATCGCTGAGATGCTGGCTAGGTCAAGAGACAAATAACTACTGTGTACTCTTCATCTGATCTATATTCTAATGGACCCTAATACACAATTTAGCATTAGCACAAATAACAAAGAAGTAAACACCAACATTACTTACAAAGCATGTCCTGAAAAATTCCAAAGAATCATCCCCCAGGAGGATTGGAAGGCCATGAAGTACTGCGGTGCGCACACAAGTTACATCAGATGACTATGAAAAACAGAGAAATGAGGTTAACGATCATACACAGACTATACAATAAAGACAACTATAAAAGGTTTACCTTTAAATCAACTTGATGCAGAAATGCATCAAGCATTCTTCCTTGGTTTCCTCCTTTTTTCCTGAAAATTTCAGGTAGAGTGTTTGTCCAATGCTTCATAGAACTCGGATCTCAGATCTTAAAAGTACATGAGCAATCTGAGTGGAGGCATGGTATTGGAACAATTCGAGTATGGTTTATGCGATAGTGCTTAAGAAGTTGTGCCCTCTTTTCAGATGTAAAGAAGCAAAACTTACAATTCCACTGCATGGCAGAAGGCAATCAACAGGAAACCTAAAAAGGAAAAAATAAATAAATGAATTACTTAAGTTAAAGGCAATGTAAAGGCAAAGTAACTTGCAATGAAGTTCACGTGCTCATTTAGCATTAAATATTACCAACAAAATGAATTAATCGACAACTTTAACAATGAACAATACTATTGGTATTAACTATTGAAAAATCTAATTATCATGCAAGTCATATGAAAAATGTTTGGTGAACTACTTCTTTAAAACTAAAACACGCAGCTTGAATCTGTACTATTCAGTAAGATACACTTCAACGCTGTCTTTTAAAAGAGGCACGCGCAGTGCACGCGCTGGCGACATTCAGACGTTACTTTTGTATTTTCGCGCGGTGGTTACAGTTTGACGGTGTATTCAGTCAAAACTTGGTTTAAGACAGTTTTTTTGTATCCCATGTCCCGTTTTTTTATTTTACAGATCTAAAGTGCAAAACAGATCTAAAGTGCAAAATAACATTTTAGATGTTGGTTTCCAACACGAGGTGTTCAAAGCTACAAACGGTCCAAAAGATGTTTATGTAAAGACAAGTTTAAAAGTTCCTAACATGTTCTGCAAAGTAATATTAATTCAAGTAAACATCGTGATTATAACTAACAAACAAGGAAACAAAAATATGCCTTAATTAATGACCTTAATCGGTAGATGCTCGAACCGTCTTCAGTCCATGAGCTTCAGCAAAGTGTGGGGGAGGGGAGTTGTGCTTCATTGCGCATGCCCAATGAAATGTCTCAAACATTTCGAGTAATATTACTTAATTTTTATTAGTAATCTCAAATATTTATTTTAACATTTTACCAATAATTAACTATTTTTAGTAAACTCAATATTTTGGTCATATTTAAGTAAACATAATTGAATTTTTCTAGTGAAGTATACTATTTGATTTTGCAGTGTAATAATAAATACTGTACATTTTTGTGCAAAAACAAAAATCTTCAAATCTGTATGGTTTTATATTTTCCATGAATTTTTTTTTTTCTCCTGAATTCAGAATGATATTGTGCTTTACAGCTTGACTCACTTAGCCAAAAGCGAACAATATACTAGAGCTATAGCGTGTGCTACTCGTCATGAATCCAAACACCTTCAGGCGGATTAATTATCGTGCACTGATGACAGATGACAGATTTCCGAATCAGGAACACACTGGAAATGTTGAAATGCTGATGAAACTGAGCAAAATGTACAAAAAAAAAAAAAAAAGTCCAGACAATAAAGCTGTTATATAACTGTCCTGCCTGCTTTACACATGTCATCTTGTGGTTAAAGACAAATAAACTTTTTTTTTCCCACAATGCAAGGATAGAACATCGCTCGTAGCCAAAATGACACAGCAAAGCTGCACTTTGTCTAGGCACCATTGTTGCCATGTGCTTTGGAAAAAAACATACAGTCTGATGCTTGCTAATTGTCTTCCCAGCTTTTTATAGCATTAGATGTGTCTGAAATTCTACTTTGAGTGACCTTACTTTCATTTTACCACCTCATTTTATAAAAACATTGTCATTCAGTGAACAGGATTCAGGCAGTGCTGCATATCCTGAGGTGTCTATAGCTGTGTTTCAGATTCAAGACAAACTCAGTGTTCATCTTGTCTAGGTCTGTATAATGTTAATAAACAAGAATTATGAGAATACTTGCAGCATTTTTGGCTTAACCATGTAGAACGGTGCCAATTTTAGATTGAGCCAGACTAAAAAAAAAACATGCATATTTTCATGTCTCAGCTCACACACTCCATTAGGGAAAATCATAAAACTAATCATTAATTTGAATAGGAATTAGTATTTACAAAAAAATAATGTTGTTGCAGCAATTGTTTTAAAGCAGGAAATCGTGCGTATGAAGGTCCGGTGCTACTTTGTTTTCCTCAAGCCGGCAAAGATCGATAAGATCGATCATTACAAAGGCGAGCATTAATGAGTAAACATATCGGTGACACCCACACCATCTAGTGCATCTCATTGCAAAGCCGATCGCTAACGTGAACACGTTGTCGACCTTTCAATGTTGCTCTTATTGTTTCCGATTCATCCCGTCTCCCGCACGTTATTGCGCTGATATTTTCCACAGCCCATAGTTTCCACGGTCGTGTTGTCCCATTCTGACCCTAGACGCCCCTTATTTATTGACAAGCATGCGTCTCATCTTCATTTGTTCGCCAGGCCATGGTAGATTATATAAACCATGCCCGGGATGATGGAGAGTAAATAGATTTGTTGAGACATGCTGGTGTTTGTAGAAGCTCTATCACAAGTTGATTTGCGATTTGTAATTTTTTAAACTCGTCTCCTTCTGAAGCCTGGTTGATGGAAGGCCGAGTCAAAGGACATCCTCACCTTCCTGTTACGACACGTTCCACCGGCACGCTGTCCTGAATTCCAATCTCGTCGACCCTGACTTCGACACACCGGGGTTGCTGTTGAATATTTCAGAGAAGGTGATTCATTAATGAATCAGATCGGAGGTGGTTGGTGACAATTGAATTTTGCGCACCGCGCTATAAAACGGTTATATAAAACGGTTATATAAAACGGCGCTGCTGTCAGAGAGAAAAGCTTCGCTGTATCCCGATACTCTTGCGAGTTTGGATTGTTGCGAGCAAACTTGGTGCATTGTTTGGCTTGCCTGTGGTCTTAATCCGTCGTGAAAGAAGCACAGTGACAGCTTCGGCGTCGGGAGGATGAGATCTGTAAGAGCCAGACTGTGAAAGCGTCGCATTTGAATCGCACCCTTTTTTTTTGTTTTTTTTACACAAAATAACTCTCTTCAGTAGCCAGTACTTTTCCCATCCAATGATGACAGAACGACTTATTCACGGATCTTTTTCCGATCAGCCCCTGGTGGCGAGATTTCGATTGAAACGGAATAGGTGCGTTTGCGATTTGCATTTAAAAAGCGCCATCAGCTTTGTACAGTCCCGATAAGAAGAGAAGGCTGTTTAGGCTCCATAATGGCTCTTTCTAGCGTGACCTTGTGCAGACCCGATTCAGTCCATGGTTTTGGAATTAAGCGAAAGTATGCAGAGAAATGGAGTCATGGGAACGCTAGCGTTCCTCTCTTGTTAGGGCATTGTAGCGTCAGCTTTCCATGTTCCTGCAGACATCAGGTCGTCCTGAGAGTACTCCTCTCTAACTCTCAGCCAGGAACCTCTTACAAGTCCTTCACATCTGCCGGAACTCTCCATCACTTTCAATCGTGACTCCTAACTTTTTTGCAACATTGTACGTCAGTCGAATTTATTCCTGGCAGCGTGAGTCAGACAAATTGCCCCTGAATCAAGATAATCCACCAGGTTGTTTAACATTCCGCCAGATTCCTCGCTGCTATTTTGGATGGACGAGCTGATGAACAGCCCAAAGGAATACTAATGTTGCTGAGTTTTGATTCGGAGCATATCTCTTTGTCCCATGCCGAAACCCATTTCATTTAAAGTGTGTGAATCAGTTTTAACTTGGCAAATGCGTTCCAGCTATAGAATATTTTTACGTTCCCTACTTAAAGCTTGGGAAACTAGGGATCTTCTTATCCATAACTGAGATGGATGCAATTCGCACCTCAATGTATAGCCAACGATAGGATACATTAGAGATACATACTGTATAAAACAGCTACCGATGCGATACGATAACGATACGATTCAGCCATATTACAATGCAGTGCAATCTAATTTTCGATTCGATTCAACTCAATGCGTTTCAATGCAATACGATGCTATGCAATTTAATATGGTACAGATAGTTAATTATAGCAAATTATAAATGTACTTAATTGCTTTCTGACTTCAAAAGCATTGCTCCTTCCTTTGTAGTGCAAATAACCTTTCTTTCTAATTTATCCGGGCTTGGGACCGGCACTGAAAGTGGCTGGGGTTGGTTCCCTGACCAGGGATCGAACCCGGGCCGCAGCGGTGAGAGCGCCGCATCCTAACCACTAGACCACCAGGGAACCTTCCTTTGCAGTGCAAATAAAAAGAGGAAAAAGTGTAATAAAACCAGACATTCTTTTCTTGTTCAGACTCGAGAAAGATGCAGCTCTACCTCTGCCATGTTAATCTATATTTTCTGTGACTCTCAGCTATGTGACGTATCTTAATGATATACCATATTCACGTAGCAGCAGCGGTGCTAAGAGAACGCGCTTGAGAAACAGTTTAGCGAGAAGAAATCAATCTACATATAAATGATTGATCACAAATTATTAGTCACTTTCTAAATAAAAGTATATTTACATACTTTTTACATTGACATACTTTTTTTTGTGTCCCTCAACAGTCTAAGAATACAGTTACTCAAGTCACACATCCAACAGCAAGTGACAAAATCTCACTTTCTGTAAAATCTTGGCTGAATAAAATGATGTAACTTTATTGTATTGTAACTTTTTTTTAATATGGGCTAAACAGAAAACTTAGAAATTATAAAACTGTTCCCCAATTAGAATTTAAATTATGCTGTTATGGCATCCATAATGTCCACAGGCTAATAATGTTGGATGCTAGATACCATACTATGCTAAAAATGTTCCCACTTATGTAAGAATAAAACTCAGGCATCTTGAGGAAAGAAATTTGCTAAAGTAGCTGCCCTTTTTTAATAGTTAAATGCATGTGCTTATAAATCCAACGTCGAATGAGAAGGGCTAAATGTCACCACAGTCTGTGGAATCGCTGATTCAAGCAGAACTCATTTAAAGCATTTGGCAGACACTGTTATCCAGAGCAACTTGCAACTGAGCAGTTGAGGGTTAAGGGCCTTTCCAAGAGCCCAGCAGTGGTAGCTTGGTGGGGCTGGATTTTGAACCCGTGACCTTCTGATCCAAAGGCCAATGCCTTAACCACTAGCCCTCGTTACAGAACCATAGCTAACGAGAACACACTCTTGACCTTTTGTATTTGTGCATATCATTTTAATTCATTTGTATCCTCACAGGCTACTGGGCTAATATTTTTTCCACATTGTTTCCAAGGTCATGATGTCACGTACTGACCCTGATGCCTCTGATTGATTAGCAGTATTCAGGACAGCCTGTTGTATTTTTGTCTTGCTGTCTTATATTCAGATTGCATAGAAATATACTTATATAACTTCTATAACTTACAATGTAACTTATAAAAATAGTTCTAGACAGTCTCAATAGTTTGTATGTGCTTTATGAATGATCCATACTTTTGCTATGTGTTACACAGATTTCTTTTGGTGATGTCTTTAGCTCAGTGGTTGAGGCTCTGGGTTGCTATCTGAAAGGTTGGGGTTTCCAGCCCCTATGTTGCCAAGCTGCCACTCGTAGGGCCCTTGAGCAAGACCCATAAACCTCTGTGCTTCAAGGGTGCTGTGTCATGGCTGACCCTGTGCTCTGGCCCCAGCTTCCTAACATTGCTGGGATATGCAAAGAAAGAATTCACTGTGCTGTAATGTACATGTGACAAGTATAAAGCACCTTTCTTTATAAGAAATGAGTTATTGGTGATTTGTGGGGGAGGGGCGGTTACATGAATCAGTAGTCAACAGCGAAATGAATAAAACAAATAAAAGGTGAACACAATCACAGGATGCATTTATGGTGATAGAAACAGAAATCATGGAAACAATATACTGTAGTGTTTTACCACAGCAAAAAAAAAAAGAAAAAACATGCCATTACACAGCACACGGTAAACCAGTTGAATCCTATGGAGGTGAAACTGTTGACTGAATGCATCGTCAGATGCGTCATTTTCCAGGAACATCGGAGACCTACTTTACCTGCCTAGAGTTGCTATGGTAACAATGCAACGTAACAAATTAAATATCGCTTGTTCCGCTTTTGGGCAGCATGGAAGTGCAGCAGGTAGCAGTTGTGCCTGACAACTCCACAAGTGAGACCACTTAATGTCTACCTGACGCTTCTGTGAATTTCTGCCAAGGTCTCTACTTTCTTCCCAGAGCTCATCAAACAAAAATGATATGATACTAAATGATATGTAAATTATATAATGGTATTTGGATTTTTAAACCAGACGCAGGTGTGCAAAAAAGCTGCTGCTTTTCTGGTGTTTCAGTTGGAACGGGTGGATATTTGAGTTACCCTAGCCTTCCTGTTAGCCTTTCAGGTCTGGCCATTCTCCTCTAAACCCTTCACATCAACAAGACACTCATTGGATGTTTTCTTTTTTTGTTGTTTTTTTCGCACAGTTCTTTGTTTAAAAACTGCAGTGGTGTGAAATCCCAAGATGATTGACTTTTCCTGAAATATTCATAGTGCTTATCATATCAGTATCTGTATTTGGATTTTTAAACCAGAACTGGGTGTGATCTAAACCGCACAGATTTTTGTGTTATTCATTCTGGTTCTGTCAGCTCATCCACCTCAGCTACAACATTTCAACTCAAATCCACTTGAGATTTTTCACAGGACTGTGTACTTGTACAGTTATTATTTGTACCTGTATGTGATTATTTCTACCAGATGCACCTGGACACCTTAGTCCTGATTACACAGTTACTAAGCATGCTGTAAATACATGTCTCCGACTGCTAACTCACACCCACATACTGTATAAGCAAAACCATCTTATTTGTGCAATTTTTTGGGGATGTCCAGAGATGCACAGTTTCAGTTTAAGCCAGATTCCCTGTGAATCTTTCAAGCAAGTTTTCTACGAAAGAAAAATGGATTCCTGTATTAGCGTTTATTCTAAAACACATCCGTTTCTTCTGTATGATCTATTCATGTTTAGTTAGTGTACATCCATGTATGAGACAGAGAGATCGTTTACTAGGATGAACCTATTTACTTGTAAATCTTTAGGAATCCACCACAGCTCCTGGACAAGGTTTAAATTAAGACACTTCTGCTAGCCAGTACTTCATTTAACTCCATGTTCAGATTCCTTTGTTCATTTCAGTGCAACTGGGTAATAGAAGCTCACATTTACTCTTTCTGTTCACTTCTCCTGGCACTCTGCAAGCAATACCTACTGTGTGATGGTGTCATTTTGAACCTTTTCTGTAATCCGGGCTTTTATTTCAGCGCAAACGGGTTCTTGTTTCAGTAATGGTGCGGCCTTATATGTCCGGAGAAATAGGTCAGTGCAGTGAGTCTTAATAGTGTAGCCCACGAGGCAGTCGGTGTCATGGAAGGACAGCATTGCTCAGGGTGCCGTGTGTGTGTCCTGTTCACAAGTGTTTAATTGCCTCTAAAGGAACAGGAACATTGGTTTAACTGTTGGAGGTAGGAGGTCATCTCTGAAGGGCCAAGGCTCTCAGAGTGTACAGACTGTGGCATAGTGAGTCATTACTGTAGTTTCGCAAAAAAACAAAACAAAAGAGGATACATGAAAAGATAAGACAGTAGAGTGTTAAGATTGGACATGCATGTAAGTAACACTGTTTTTAGGTTAATAGTTAATTCTTTGGTTGTTTTTTTGCACAATTTTGACCCATAAAATATAATGTGTCCATTACATTTGTATATGAAATGTGTCCAGTTTTGGAGAACCTTATGTCCTGTGTAGCCTCAGAGTCTTGCTCTTGCCTGCCTCAAGTGATATCAGTGTATTTCTAGTCACAATGTGGTTATCTGGCCTTCCTGTTAGCTCAAACTGGTCTGGCAATTCTCCTCTAACCTCTAAACATTAACAGGATTGTTCATTTGTTTCAATCACTGGATGTTTTGTGCATTTTTTTTTTTTTTTTTTTTTTTGCGCCTTTCTATTCAAAAGAGTTTTCCCGCTATTTTGATTTGCTAAATTGTGCTTATTTTAGCCTCACTGTTTCTTTTGGGAACTGTTTTTTGTGTGTGTGTGTGAGATTTAGTCTTACCAGTTTGAACCAGCTTGATCAGCTTCCCCTTGATAGGTGTGAGCCATTACAGTAGGTTAGCCATCTGCATGACAATGAATTGGTCTTAGACTCGCGTACATACGCATAGACAGCCATGGTTTGAGAACGGGGCTGGAAAATGGATCACAGGCTCGCTTCAGGGGAGCTTGTCAGTATGAATCTTCTCGCAGCTCCCTGCTCCCTGCTCCAGTTGCCACATGATGGAAGTGCCCACTGCTAATTCGTAAGCGGAGCGTGAATCGTGCGTTAACTTATTTCCTGTACATTATATTAAAGAATGAACTCTGCAACGAGGCTAAATGGGCTAATATGGAAATTCCTCTCTCGCACTACACATCCATCCCTGGGATTATTAGGCATACCTCTGCATTATTCAGCTCTTTAATGAATTCAGCTCTGGAAAGCCTTCTGAAATATTCCACACGGAATGGACATGGATTGGTTGTGCAATGAGCATGAATCGGAACGTTCAGCTCTAAACGGCTTGCTTACTTTTCCCTTTCTCTGGAAGCTGAACATGGTCTGCTACATCAGTTACGAGTGTATGACAGAAAATAATTTGACCTTGATGTCTAAGCCCTGAAGGACAAAAAAAAAAAAAACGGACTTTTGTTTTATTGAAGCTGTCTCAATTGCTTTATAGCGCCAAAATAAAAGCAGTTGTGAGACTCTGGATATATGTGGACGGATTTCTCTTTTTGAGCGTGGCATATTGAGTGAAGTTGAAAGCAGAGAGATATTCAAGACTGACATTTTGCACCAGAGGCTTTTTATTATCTTGTGTCTCCTTTTTTGTTTGTGTAGCAGTGCAGAGCTTTTTGAAATGTGTGGTTCATTAAATCACACCTAGTGATCTTAGGGTTGTAATGTTATACAGACATGATGTTATATTATACTAAATGTATATGCATAGCTATTCAGATCAATATTGGTGTCCATTGTAGCTTGAAATTCCTGTTTTGCCTGACAATGGGGTACCTTCTTATGTGGTCTTCTACTCTTGTTGCCCATTCATCCAAGTATTTAGTGTTTTGTGTATATAATGCATTTCTTGTCAACATGATTGTAAAGTAGTTATTTGAGTTACTGTAGACTTTCTGCCAGCTTGAACCAACCTAGCCATTGTCATATGAACTCTCTCAGGCACAAGTCACTTCCCCCCTGTAGAACCGCTACTCACTGGATGTTTTTTGTTTTTTGCACCATTCTTTGTACACTCTACAAACCGTTGTGTGTGGAAAATCACAGGATATCTCTTGTTTCTGAAATACTCAAACCAGCCCATTTGACATCAACAATCATGTCACTCAAAAATCAGTCATTGAGGTCACAACCCCACCCCTGAGTTTTATGTTTAATCTTAACGTTCAGTAAGGTTGATGGTAAGAGTATCTCTAACGTACTGTATATTGATAAACAGGCTAAAATACTGAGAGATAGTTTCAATTCTTTTTGCCTTCATGTGCCTTGTATTCTCTGGAGACAGCAACCTGAGCACAGTATCTATCTTAAAGACAACCTGAAATCCAAACTGACCTTCTATATATGACGCTGCGCTACTATAGCCCCATTTAGTTGTATACATTGCAAATGAAATGCTTGTTCGTTGTGCCTGTAAGAATCGGATAATGATTTTCTTCAGAATTTGTGTTGTTTTGCAAGTTTAAAGCGCTTAAATACTTTTTATAACTTTTTTTTTCTATACATCGTTTAGTGTAACAAAAATATATACATATATATTGCATTATAGCATTTATACCAAACCATCGTTTCCTCATTTTAACCTCTAGAGTGTTAATAATAACAGTTGCATTATAGTAATACTAATGTGTTAGGATAAAAAAGACGAGATACTGTTGTGTGAAAACTGATGTTGGTAGCAAATTAGCGTAATTTTTTTGTTCCATCTCTAGAATGAAGTAATTAATAATTTTCCTTCAAAGCTCTTTGTATTTTTTCATTCAGAAAGTGATGTGCTTAAAAGTCCAAAACAGATTTCTATGCTCTTTTATAAAGAGCAAGTTGTTTGCTTTCATTTTAATATATTCCTTAAAAAAATTCCCTCTAAATGTACTGAAACAGCAAGGACAGGTCTTTTGTTTGTTTTTGCTATACAGGGAATTTGTTCTCCAATAAACTTTATGTTGGTTTATGCATTTAAACCACAAACACAGTTTTTACTGGCAAAACTCAGCGCATACACAAGACATTCAGAGATATTAATGGGTCAAGACATCAAATCTACTGTGTATATCTGGGCAACAGGTAACACCCATAAGTGGCTTGTTATTTTTATTCACTTTTTTAAAAAGTTGTCATCACATCTGGATGAAGGTTTTTTTTTTGACGATGCTTATTTATTTATTTATTACTAAGTTGCAAAACTCATTCAGTTCTTTATCCATCTATCAATCCTTCCACTCATCTACCAATCCATCCATCCTTCCATCAACCAATCCATCCATCCATCTATACACCCAATTATCTATCCATCCATCCATCAATCAATCCATTTATCCATCCATCTGTCCATTCACATATTACCCATACATGCAATTACTCATTGATCAATTCATTTAATCAACCCCACCTATCCATCCATCCATCCATCCATCCACCCATCCATCCATCCATCCATCCATCCATTGTCAGAAGGAATCACACAACAGCCATATATACAAAAACTAGTAGAAAAATATTTAGCAAAAAAAAAAGGTTTCTGTGCATCAATCCTATTTTCCTGTCTAAGATATGTATATTGTTCTCACAGGCTCTTTAGATTCAGGTTATTACATTAATGTCATGTAACTGCTCATGTTAACAATGCAAATCAGGAACGTGTTAAGTAACACCAATTTGAAAACCCAATATAACCCATATAACCATTATCAACCCAACTAGATATTAGTGATGTTCTTTCATTTGAAATGTCGTGCAGCCTGATTTCCCCCATGCTGAGGGAGCATTTTATCATCACTCCCAACACACCATCAGTAGTTTTGAACTTTTTCTTTTAGGGACTTTCCTGCTGGGTGTTTTATAATTGCAGGAAGAAGGGGCTGGTCCCAGTGCAGGGACGAGACCATTGTATGACAAAAGGAGCACAGGACAAAGACCACACACACACACACACACACACACACACACACACCCATATACAGCAGGCTAGGGGGCAGGGCCAGCTCACACTGTGCTGAACGTTCCTCAGCATACAGGAACAAACAGGAACAGCAGTGAGAGAAAAGAGAAAAGTGTTGATAGAAAGAGGGAGTGATGGAAAGAGAGATTGATGATGAGAGATCTCCTGCTTGGTGCAGCTTATAGCGTGATACAGGAAGCCAGGAAGTTGTGGCCCACTTAATAGAGAGGGGCGGATCAGATCAGAGCTCGCTCTCTCTCTTACTGAGAGTGGGGGAAAACAAGGAGGCTGGACCAAGCACAGAGAAAGAGGGGTGTGTGTTAGTGCGAGCAAGAGAGCGAGTGAGAGAGCGACAGAGAAATCTGCTTGCACGTGTTCTCTTCTCCTCTCCATCATCACTACCACCACCTCATCCTCAACCTCAGCTGCACACGAGCATCCGTACAGAATGGCAGGTAAGTGTTTCGATCAGGACGCATAGTTCTGCACGTACAGTGCAGAGGACCAGAGAGAAATGTGGACGACTAAGGTTTAGGGAGCGAATGAGGAACAATGGGAGGCTGCTGGTTGGCTGAAGGCCAGGCATGAGGAAGGAACGAAACCGGGGGCCGCGTTTGAAGGCGCAGAGCATCCGCACGCTCTGCTTTGTGCGAGCAGAGGTGCTGCGAGAGCGATGCAGATGAGAGCAAGACGTGCTATCTGTAATATCTGCACCATGCTGAGGGAAGGTTCATCGGGAGGGGTGGTGTTGAAGCATAGCTGTACTTCACGACCCCCCTCTGAATCTGGGTGGTGTCAGCGGCGCATGCTGATGAACGAGATGTAGAAGAGAGATTCAGGATGTAGAATATGCCCATAGGGTTCAGGTTTCTCCAGAGGTAAATAGTTTTTTCTGGTGCTCCTTTTCTTGCTTTCGTGCCTGTGTTTGTGACCGTATCGTGTGTATGCATAAAAAACACACGTGTTCGGAAGTGTAATTTTCTAAAATCAGAAGATTGATGGAAATGTTCATGTGGGAAGAGAGCACATGCCAGGAGCACATGCATAAGGATGAAGATTCAATGCTATTTATTGTATAAGAAATGGACCATTATAAGCACCTTGATTGATCTTTGGTTTAGTTTTTTTTTTTTTTTTTATTGACAAGCAACATTTTGACATGACACAATAAAATTTGTGGATATCTAAATTCTTACAGGAAAAAAATTTCACTGTAAAGCATGTTTGTACCTTAAAGCATGTAATGGTTTTATATAGAGAGAAATATACATTTTTGAATGCAAATTGTTGGGCACCTTAACAAAATAATTTGGTGTGAAAAATGCGGAAACAATTTTGGTTGTCAAGAGGCCCTTTGATTGATGGTTCTATAAGCCCTTATTTGTTAGTCACAATTGAACACTATCAGAAATTTTGTAATATATTGTTGGCTCTTTGCAGCTGGAAGTGGTTGGTTAGTTAATTGTGACTCTTGCTTGCTACATAAATAGATGAATGACAAGACAGATAGATTTTGCTGCCATATATAAAAATTCACGAACACATTTTGTGTATATTTGCTACTTTTAATAAAAGATTGTATCGAAGTTTACACAATCTGCAGCTGCAAATCTGCAGTTCCATTTTTCTAATCTCTTTATACCTTTATTCAATATCTAGATTAATCAAAACTGTACATTTGCAATATTTCTGTAAAGCTAATTTGGCTAGCTACTTTATCTCAGCCTTCTGTTTAGATTTTCTGGCCTGGAAATAAGCCCCCCCTTGTCCCCCCCCCGTCCCCCCTCAGTCAAAGCAGATCAGCTTTGATCCTTACTCGCTGAAAGGTTACTCAGGAGGCATATGAGGTTTCACCAGAAAGGGGTGGGTTCATTCGGAGGGAAGGAAAATGGCCTGCTAAATAAAATAGCTGCTGATTTGAGAGCTTACATTTCTGTGATTTTTATTTTCCCCTTGTGTTTATTTCGAAAGAAATTTCACAGTCGGTCGTTAACATTTTTTGACATTTCGGCACGCACAGGTTGTAAAGATATGCAGTCGTGCGTTTGCATTTGTCTAGCGAATCAGGTTCAGATGATCCGTCTGGTTCGGCTTGTTTCCTGGCAGGTTTGGGATGAGACCTGCCATGGCTTTAGACTGGCATGCACGAGAGTAAAGCCTGTCTGGCCTTTATGGACTTCACTGTTGGTTCCAAGAGGAATAAATTGGGTGGAAAGGACTCATAGTGAGTGAGAGGCGAAAATAAATTTGCGGAGCACACCTTGGAGATTTCTTTCTCATAGATCTGATGTGATTTCTTTTACATCGCATTATAGCCGTTTTGGCCTCGTAAACAAATGGCCTGGAAGCATGTGAACTCCAAAAGTCAGAGTGAGGTCTTGCTTCATCAAACACTTGGCCGAGGTTAGTAGAGATATGGCAGTGCATTTTAATGGGCTCCCTGTAGACAGAGCTGTGCTTTTGCTGTTGCTTCTGTTTGAGGTACTTTTTTTTTTTTTCAATAGACCATGAGCAAGAGAAATAAGGTTTTGGAGCTCAGTTGAGCATATTTTGTATTGGGATGTGCAAATGTTTATATTACGGTCATGAGGATTGATTTATATGTAATAGATTTGTCTTAGAATGATTGACACATGAATAATATAATGTTTCACTCTAGAAAAGCCCTATTATAGCTTCTTAGATATTGAATTACTGTACGGCTGGTCATTTTAAAGCCCTGCATTCTGCCACAGCAAATGAGCTGCTTTGAGAAAGAGGTTTGTCAGTTTAAGGGCTGACCCTGTCAGTACAGTAGCTGGTGGGATTACGTAAGCTGTCTGGGTGAGTAATAAACTCAGCTGGCTTCAGCAGAATTGTGTCTTTATTATCGTGATGTTTTTGCTCAGCACTAAGTGGGGTTGCCTACATCGAATTTGTTTTTGATTTGACCGAGTATTCATGCACGGCCCTAATAAAATACACATTCAGCATATTCATCTTAAAGCAACAAATTCGACGTGCCCCGTTTTGCGTTTTTTTTTTATTTTTTTATTGGCAAGTTGTCTCTCCTTGTTTGAATACTCCTTCTTTTGCCCGTGCCACCGATTTCCTGACATGCAGCCTTTTTTTTTTTTTTTTTTTTTTTTTTGCATGGCAGTCATTTCCGATTTGAAGCAGAGCTCTCAAGGGAGGCACTCACTTCCTGTTAGCGAGTGTGGGAACCGTTCGGATGTGGAGTGCACAGCGCCCTGTTAGAACGAGAGCCTAGGACACACGCTCAGTCATGAGAGTTTAATTAGATGCCACACAGGTCCATGTCTCGCTGCTCGCTCTCTAACATTCGACCCCTTGCTCAATTTTGTCCTTTCGTATAATCTAAGAAAGTCGTATTCTTTTTAAATTATAATTGTTCGATGGATGTTATCTATTATTTAATGTTCTCTGGTCATAAAAAGGCCCTCAACAGTAATGTTGGCTCCATTTGATTCGAACTAATGTGCCCCAGGTCATACAAATCCTCTTTATTTGAACTCACTCGCCTTTACCCCTCTGCCAACATTTATATATATATATATATATATATATATATATATATTTATGTATATGCACACACACACACACACACACACACCAGGAATGACCAGCACATTTAACATATTTCCCTCTCAACCAAAATGCCATGTTTTGAAAATAGAAATGCTTTGGCGAGAAGAAAGAAAAAAAAGGGTGTGTTCAAGGCACACGGGATTGTTCCCTTGGGACACTCCGAGTCAACGCTGCACTGCAACCTGACTGCTCTCGCCAGTGTTTGAGCTCTGCTATCGAACATCATCATCACAGAACCACCGAAGAAGGAAACCGGGGAACATTGCATTAACGTATTGAACCAGTCCTTCGGTGGTCAGGTTCGTGTTTCAGTAGGATCATGGCCTATCGCTACGTTAAACAGTAAGTACTGTAAATGTGGCGCTTCTTCATGCTCTGTTTCTCTCTGTAGACGGCTGCAGCTTCTGCAAATGATGTGGCTCTGGTTAATAGACGAAAATAACTATTCAATTGGTTTGATGAGAATCATAGTCTTTTAATAGGAATGTGAGGAAAAGGTGTAGGCTGGAATATAATCTACTGTATAGGCCGTAAATATATCAATGAAGAATGCAGAATTAAATCTGTGCCGATCCACTTGTTGTGCATACGATTAGTATTTAGTATCACAGTACCAAAAAGACCCTTTCTGTTTCTCTGCAGCTGTGGTGACACCACCAATGTGCAGCCTTTTAATGACACCATTAAGCTGGATAATAAAATAATTGATGACTCACATCGAGCTCATTTTATAGGAGACATGCCTCACAGTGTGCATGTCTTTCAGTCAGGTTCAGATCGTCCTTTCCTTGTTGTTCTGCCTTCTTCTGCATTGCTGTGGATGACAGTGGCCCAAAAGTACCAATTACATCAACATACCAAAAACACAAATGCAACAGCAAAACAGATCAGCAGTATTTCAATGGCTCAGTTCTAATATTGGCATGAAGATGTTTGCATTCAAGTGTCCATCAATGATCAGTTTGGATTTATATTGAACGGACATTTGATGTCATACAGATAAGCGTGTTCCCGTCTGAGTCTGGTTCCTCTCAGGGTTTCTTCTCAGGAAGGTTTTTCTTGCCACTCTCTTCACTGGCTTGCTCATTAGGGATAAGCCGATAGGGACTATTTCTAATTCTATTTGTTTCATTCTGTAAAGCCTATTGTCTGGGACAATGCCCATTGTTAAAAACGCTATACAAATAAAATAAATGTAATAAAATGAATTGAATTGAACAAATAAAATGAATTGAATTGAATTGGATAATGAAAACCATAGCTCCTTATTAAGCATCGTGTTTTTTTTAACAGAGTTTTTCGAATGAATATTATGTAAATGCTGCTTGATAAGAAATAAGCATAACCATAAAATTCAAAAACACAACAGAACAACAACAATACCAAAAAAACATGAGGCAGAAAAAAAATCTTATTACCAATAGCAGCAATAGCAAGAATGAAACCAAAATCTGTGTATTGGGAGAATATGATGTTTAATGAGGACCTAACTCTTCCATTTGAAGTAAATGCAATTTTTGGTTTCATTGTTGGATTTTCTGAATGCTGTTGTGTTTTTGTGTCCCATTTTTAGTTTTGTTGTTTTTTTTTTGTCATGTAATCTGTTTTGTTTGTATCATTTTCATCCATCAAGTATTCTTTTGTGTGTGTTTTTTTTTTTTTTTTTTTTTTGGAGTTACATTTTTTTCTTGCATTTTCTGATTTGCTATTGCGCCAGAGGCGTATATTTCATACAAGCTACTGTAATGAATATAATCTGTGCACGTAAACCTACAGCCGAATAACTCTGAGTCATAACCAGTAAGTCATAGCTCTCGTCCTGCATTAGTGTATCGCAGCAGGAAGGGAGGGTTTAGGAGGATTACGTTATCTCGATGTGCCGTGATCTCAGCATGCTGCATTGTGTGTGTGTGTCAGTCATATCCACACCACTCCTGCAGGTCACATCGCTTGTGCTTAATGTTTGCTGGGGAAATTAATTTCCCTTGGCTATGTGAACAGCTGAATCAGCTCAGTCACCCCTAAACAAATCAGCGAGCAACAATTCAACACAGAATATTATAATAACCTTTTTATTTTAATTATCTATAATAATGTATTCTCATAAACGAATTACTAACTAGCAGGGTTTGAGTCCTTAAGCATTCTTAGACACATTGTTTAATCGTACAAATGCATGAGAGTCAAATGCTCATCTGATGTTGGAGCCACAGCAGTTCTGAGCGCTTATGTACGAACGACTGATCGAAGGCTTTGTTTTTTTGTTGTTGTTGTTGTTGTTCTGATGTACCCTGTCTATGCTGATAATCACCATGAGGCTGTTTTACATTAACGTATTGCACATTTCCTCTGAGTCAGCAAATATTCCTGCTTTAGAGGACAAATGAGTGTCTGAGATTGTGTATGATTTCCCATGGGGCTTTGGCGAGATCAGCAGAGAAAGTCGTTATTTTTTAATATCAGCTGTATGTCACGAGTTGTTTGTCACACCCTCAACTGCACCAAAGCAATGGGAAACAGGGATATATATCGAATCAGCGTTATGTATTACTACAAAACGATGATGAGTTGTGCTCAGGATATCAGCGGTGTAATGTTGCACTTTGTCTGGAGGGGTTTGATAGAAAGTGGTCTTATTGCCTTCGATCAGCACTGGGGTCGGAGTTGGCATGGTTTATTCCGAACTTTCTCTAGTAATAAGAACTGTTCTGATGATGTCCCACAAACATGAAATCAACATATCAAACTGGATACGAGTGCAATTGATTTTGTTTCATGTTTTTGGTGCTGTTCCTTTGAAGAGCTTCAATCTCGGGCCGATATTTGATGGCTCATAATCTGACCACACTTTTATTTCCATCTCAAGGCTAATAGTAGTATTGTTTTTTTTTTCTAATTTCTGGTTTTGCGTGGTGTTAGAACCAGGAAAGGGAGCTCACACTCCTCCTGACAGATGTTAGCACTAACTCTACCTGAGGCCCTTTTTTTCTCTTCACAGTGGATATCTTTAATTCATAGCTGTGATGGAGTAAGTGTGCACAAAGCCAGCTCTCAGCAGGTGCTTAATTGCCATGGTTTACTCTCCACATTGATTGGGACATGAGCTATTGAACAGACTCTCTATATTCAGCAACATGCCTGGCCTGGAGATTGGTGGACAGATTATGGATTAGTATGGGAAATCTCAGTCTAACAAGCATAAGTTTTAGTTTGGTTCTATTGCACCAGCTAGGAAGTGGAGCAATATGAAATTAAAATCCGCTTTTCTCATTTGCTATGGTGTAAAATCTCGTTTTCTCTGTAAAAGTCATTATCTGCAAGTTTCCTGCATATCCCATGGGTGTTTTTAATTCCATAAACTGAAAGAGCAACTGTGGGTAATACCTCCAAATCCCAGTTAAAACAGAATAGTTCTGGGAAAGCTCATGACAGTAGTCTAAAAAACTGTCTGGTAAATAAAAAACAATACATTATAATAAATGTGTTCTGAACTTTGGCAATGTGCAAAAATGTCCATTGATGGTCCATTGGTGGTCCATTTCCACTGATTAATAAAGGACAAGTGTCATGAGATTAATAGAGGTGGTTAATGAAAGTGTTTATTTCTTCGACCAGGTGATAGTCTCATATCTAATACTAACAAAAGCTTGACAGTGAGAGATACAGAGACCATACAGTACTTTAAACACGGTGCTTAAAAAGACATAATAAGACACTGGAGATGGTGACTAGTGATGTGACAGTTGTGGCATGCAGGGGGTTGATAGGTAATGTTTGATGGTTAACGATTTTGCTGTAATCCTTACAAAAGGAATGAACTGGGCAATACTTATTAATCACAGACCACAAGAAAGCATATTGAGTGGCCTGTTTTGACTGTAATTCTATTGAACACTTTTGCAAATTGGAATGCTGACTGCTCCCTAGGCCTCCTCACCCTACATCAATACCTGACTTTACTAATGCCCTTGTGGCTGAACGATGACAAATCTCCACAAGGATACACTCCAAAATGTAGTGGAACATCTTCCCAGTGGAGTGGAGATTATTATAATGAGCAAATTATTCGCATATGGGGAGTAAATGTGAAATAGGATGTTCAAAAAGGACATACAAATCTGATAGTCAAGTGTCTGTAAAATGTTGTCCATGTAGTGTATGTACATTTATGGCACTTGGCAACTGAGCAGGGTGTTTTAAGGGCCTAGCATAAGGTCCCAGCAGTGGCAGCGTGGTGGAGTTTGGGCTTAAACTTCTGATTCAAAGTCCAAGGTCTTAACCAGTGAGCTACTACTTCTCCAATATATTAATATGTGTTTATATACATATAGCAGCTTGTGCTTTCACCATCTCTGTAATATCACACCGCGTTAATGAGTCATCAAATCTTAATCAAGTTGTGATCAAACCAGTAATATCTATAGTCTCTTTTCCTGGTTTATTTATTTGGTAAGGACCTCATTGGTTCTTATTGTACTACCAGAACCCTGCTACACACAAATGTTGTCACTAGCATCAGTATTTCTCAATACCAAATACAAAACATCAAGAATTCTGGCTTAATCTTTTCTTCTCTCTCCCCATCAGATCCCATCTGATGCCGAGGCTGAAAGAGTCGAGGTCTCACGAGTCGTTGCTCAGTCCCAGCAGTGCAGTGGAAGCTCTGGATCTCAGTATGGAGGAGGAAGTGCTCATCAAACCCGTGCACAGCAGCATCCTAGGCCAGGACTTCTGCTTCGAGGTCAGTGGGCCGAGCTCTAATCTTCAACCTCAACATTATTAAGCATTCAATCTAATATGTATCAATGAGGTTGGGTTGCACTCACTTGCTTAATTCAGCACCATCGACAGGGCAGTTTCCTGGCACACACCGAATATCATGTACAAAATGTTCCAGTGGGTTGCAGAAAAAGTGGGATTGACCCGGAAATCATTTGCATATGCTCTGGTTTACAGTAGCACAAGGAAATATGTGGTAGATGAACAAAATGAATTTATCACTGGTATATCAGTGAGTGACATTTGCATACATGCTAACTGTGGGTCTGTTTATTGTGCCATAAGCAAATAGTTTGCTGGGAATTTGATCTGCTTATTAAATGTGTGTGGAGTATCTCATGCACACTTTCTTATAGAATGGCCTTTGATATAAGAAACCACATAATGTCATAGCAGAATCCAAAAAAATCCAGTGTAAGTGATATAGGGAAGCAATGTGGTGGTTTAGGTTTGATCATTATTAAAGGCATTCTCTAGCATTCTCAGTTGCTCTGAGTACCCCTTAGTACCCTTTGTATAAGTGAGCCTTGAGTATCCAGTTTTTTCATTCATTTTTCATTTCATTTGAGTATTACTTTAGATCAGGGGTCACCAACCTTTTTGAAACTGTGAGCTACTTCTTGGGTACTGATTAATGTGAAGGGCTACCAGTTTGATACACACACTTTTCAGTTTGATCTGAAATAACAAATTTGCTCAATTTACCTTTTATTATATGTTATTATTAATAATTAATGATATTCATCTATGTGAAGACACTGATCATGTTAATGATTTCTCATAATAATTATCAACAATGATTTAACAAAGTAAAAAACAGCTATTTTTAGAAAAGGCCCACGGGCTACTCATGTGGTACTTGCGTGCTGCCTGGTGCCCGCAGACACCACGTTGGTGACCCCTGCTTTAGATATTATGCTAAGACAAAAAGCAAAGAGAATATCTGGCAACGTCAGTGCGAATCTCTTTGTCGCTTGGCTTGGCGCAGGGCTGCAACCTTTTGTCCGAATTGCCCCTGTTTTTGTCCTGATCACTACTCAATGGAGCTGAGCATGGCCCAGATTGCTGACATGGTCTCAGTTACACCCTGGCCAGCTGGCAGCTGGATGCCTCATACCAGAAAGAGGAAGGGGGAGAACAATTAATAGCAGGGGTTTTTTTTTTTAAGTAAGTAAATTACAATATATATTATAAGAGGGGCACTAATATGTACAGTATATATATATATAAAATCTTCCTGAAACACTTAAATTAGCACTTTCCAAGTTTGCTTTGTAGAACTCTCTCTCTCTCTCTCTCTCTCTCTCTCTCTCTCTCTCTCTTTTTATATATATATATATATATATATATATATATTTATATATATATATATATATATATATACATAAATATATATATATATATATATATATATTAGTATTTCTTCTTCCATATATGATTAATTGGTACAATTAATAATCACAACTGTAGAACAAGTGATTACAGGGGTAATGGAAAGGGAAGAGAATCTAATCAGGCTATGTGGATATTACACATATTATCTCCTGCTAGCAAAGACTGATACCCCGGTCTTTAAAACCCAATGAATGATCACAGACCTATTATGTGCTCTGCACTTGCATATTTTAAGCCATATCAATGTAATGCTCTAACATTATTACAATGCACTGTATTTTATAGGTAATATGTCTAAATGTATTTAATCTAGTGGTAGTGCATTATATATATATTCCAAATTATGTTTAGTTCAAGCAAAATCCAAATGATTTATAATTACATCAGTGATCTAAACCCAGAAAGGCATGTCAATGTTTATACAATGAAAGTTCTGTGTATTCAGAAATGGGTTGCGCATCTGCTTAGGTTGATTTTCTGGGTTATTCAGATTATTGTTATTCAGATTGTGCAAATGGCCTGGGTGTAATTTTATGTAATCAGACCTTTACAAAAACTGAATACATTTTCATCTAAAGTACTGTAGAAGATTTTTCAAAAATGTTTGCGCTTTCATTCATGACATTCTAGTAGGAGATTTTGCTTTGTAAGCATTAGTATATGAAGAAAGCCTGCAACCCTGTTAATCTAATGAAAATCCACTACCGGGGGCTCAAGCACCGTTGTTAGAAGTAGAAAACGATCCAAAAAAAAGGTGCAGTGTAACCATTTTTTCCCCCAATCGATTGCAATGGAACCAATGATGATTTCATGATTTGAGTTTCTCCCCACCCTCACCCTGGGATTGCATTTAATAGGAAGAAGTGCATTTAATAGGAGTGCTTTCTGTGTTTGGGATATTCGATCTCACTATACTTTGGCCAATTGTGATTACTCCCCACTTGAGGGGACCCTCTTCAGTGGATGAGAGCTGAGTACACAATGAAAACCGAAGGATAACTTGAGCCTAATGTCCATTTACCCATTTCTCTGCTCTTAACTCCTTTTATATTAGCATTGCATCCACTGTGTAATTACAGGTAACTACATCTACAGGAAGTAAATGCTTCTCTTGTCGGTCGGCAGCGGAGAGAGAGAAATGGATGGAGAATCTCAGGCGAGCCGTGCATCCCAACAAGGTAAGTTGACATGGTCAATTGAAGTGAATAAAGGTATTTTTAAAATGTAATTTTCATGTAAGCTTTGATTTACTGAGACTCTTGATTTGATTGTGGTGTTTTCTACATTTGTTCAGGACAACAGTCGTCGGGTGGAGAACATGCTAAAATGTTGGATTATTGAAGCCAAGGACTTGCCTGCCAAGAAAAAGTACTTCTGTGAACTGTGTCTCGATGACACGCTTTACGCTCGGACTACCTGCAAGCTCAAAACGGACAATGTTTTCTGGGGCGAACACTTCGAATTCAACAACCTGCCATCGGTCAAGAGCATCACTGTGCACCTGTACAAAGAAACAGACAAGAAGAAGAAAAAGGACAAGAACAATTATGTGGGGCTGGTCAACATCCCTGTTGCTGCAGTGACGGGACGGCAGTTTGTGGAGAAGTGGTACACGGTGAGCACTCCTAACCCCAGCAAGGGCAAAGCCCCGGGGCCCATGGTGCGCATGAAATGTCGCTACCAGAGTATGAGCATCCTCCCCATGGAGCTGTACAAAGAGTTTGCTGAGTACATAACCAACAACTACATGCTCCTCTGTTCAGTCCTTGAGCCAGCAATCAGTGTCAAGAGCAAGGAGGAGATGGCGTGTGCACTCGTGCATATTCTTCAAAGCACCGGCAAGGCAAAGGTAAGAAAAAAATGGGTCTACTCTTTGATTAAATCTCAGCATACCTCTGAGGAATTTGTGAAAGTGCATTTTATTTTGCATTGTCTTTAATGTGAGAATTCATCTGAGGGAGCCCTGTGTGGAATCCTACAACATTAATGGGGGTTTTTAAAGGGTAGTTACGCTTGGGAGAGCTAAGAACCCATATTTATTAAAAAGAAAAACCTTTATGGCAAGTGGCAAGATTCATTTGTTTCATAAGTCAATTCTAGAATCCTTGGTTTATACTGAACCTTACAGTCTATGCTGTCCTGGCTATATTCCTACCCTGTCCCCTGAAGGTCTCTTAGATAAGCAGAGAGAGTCTCAAATTTATGAAAGTGAATAACGCTTACCTGTAAAAGGAGCCCTCAAGAAACCCATTCTAAAGATTTAGCTTCATTTGAATTATTATGCTTGTTTTTTCCTTGAAATATTTTCTAGTGTGCCAACTATATCTTGTAGTGCTCCTCTTTTTTCCACAATTTACTTATCTAATGTTATGTTGGATATCGAATTATGTCGTCTAAATTGAAAAGTTGCTGGTTGAAGCCCATGGTTGCAAAGTAGACATCAACTAATCGGTTTAACAGCTTTTAGAACTGGACACCTCAGCAGAATCTAGCTTTTTCTCATCCTTATTCCAAGTCTGCTGTCTGACAGCAGGGTCGATAGATGAAAACAATGGAGATAGGCCCTGACGCTTTTCATGGAATTGTTGGAGGCGTGAGTGCTCTTATTGTCTTCATTAACTCGAATGCGCAGCGTGTTTTGGCAGTGATTGTCTTCATAAATCAGTTCGGAATGAGGTGGCAACACGTCCAAAAGCTCTCAGCCTCATTCTGTATCACTCATTTCACTTCATCGATTCCTCTTGGCGAAAACAGAGTGGCTTTTTTTGCCACTCTCAGAAATTTGAAACATTAAACTAAAGTAGATTTGAAGGAGCTGGCATGTCGTATGACTATCCCCACTGTGGTCTACTTATAAGAGCTGTGTGATACGATTATATCACATGCTTAGCTTTTAAGACATAATTTCCCATATGGCAAGTTATCCAGTAATATATCCAGTAAAATGTATGATATAATTTAAAATATATTAGAATATTTAGCGTACCACCTGTTCCCCAGTAGTCTGGCATGAATATCGCATAAAATTCAACATGTGGCAATAAGGACGTGTACTTAAACATTAAATCTGTAAAATTACACAAGTATCCATTGACCATCATGATAAAGTTTATTATTTTAATTTTATGGTGCCACTGAATAGTAGTGGTTTGAATGTACACCATTTGCCCAAGAGTTTGTGAACACATCCGTACGTGGTCCTTGCCACAAAGTCACAGCTATACAATTGCCTAGAAAGTCTTTTTAGAATGTAACATTACATTTTCCTTGAAGTCTCCATGAAAATGTGGTGTTCTTGAGTGGAGCTTGTGTGTCCTGCATAGACCCTAAAACTCAAGCCCACCGAACACCTTTTGGATGAACTGGCACACGGAATGCACCCCAGACCTCCTCACCTCAAAATCAGTGCCTGACCTCACTAATGCTCTTATGACTGAATGAACACAAATGACAGCAGCCCTGCTTGTAAATGTAGCCTTTGCAGGAGAGTAGCGGTTATAGTGACATCAAAAGATGGTCTTTATCTAGAATGGGATGTTCAATAATCAGATTTAATGATGGATTGACAAAATTGTAAATTGAATGGATCTGGCGGTAGGAATAATATTTGCAACATTAGCTGCTTTACCAAATATGTTCATCACAAACCAAGAGGTTTACAACAAAATAAAGCAAGAATTAAATAAACGAGTAATAAAAAAAAAAATCATAAATAAATTGCGATAAAACAGTTTTAACTGCTATTAGCCTAGGCATTATAAAAATACAAATTGAAAGATTACTTATTGATTATAAAAGATCCCATCCCAATAGGCATTAATGGGGTTTTGCATGTTGCTCCGCACTGTGGAGTGTTGTTTTTGTTTAAATTCCGTTCTTGTCTTCACCATGCCCAATGAAAGACTTTTATTGACCACAGAACTTGTAATCTATCATTTCTGCGCCGGCTAAATTGCTCAGTGGCGGTCTTAGCCTGTCATTAGTGCTGAGCTATATCAAGTCAGTTATGCTATGCTCTGTCATTATACACAGCATTAGTCAGGGAGTATATTGGGAGTGTATTGTTTTTCATTAGCAGAGGCCGGAGCTGGTCAGCATCCATATTGTCTTTCATTAAGCCGTGACACGGTTACCATAAACAAGGTCAATCAGGGTCACCTCGCATGCCATTGGCTTCCTGGTTTTGTCCGGAGGTCAGTGAGCAGTCATGAATGAGGGGAAGTTTGAAGCCAGATTGCATGAACGATGCACATTGTGGTGGATTTCTATTTTTATGTTCGATGTTTTCAAACTGTAGACATTATGCTTTAGGCTTTGGACGACTTTTGCCATATAATAAAACTTTCCCCTCGCATAATGGCTACATTTGCACAAGCGGGAGAAATCATATCTCAGAATATCGATACCATGAATCTAAAACCAATTACAACAGAGGCAAGTCTGACACAGGATTAAAGAACTATTGTGTTTGTGGAGTGAGTATTGATCATACTGGGGCAGGGCTGGTCATTGAATCAGTTCCCTGTGGAGGTCTGATGGAGTGTGTGCACAGTGCGACTGAGGTGGGGATCCGGAGCCTCTGCACCCCTGCTAATGAGCTCTTATTCATGCAGCCACAGCCGAAGGGGTCTCACTGGAATTCGCGCAAGAGTGATGATGTGTGGGTGCGCATATGCAACTGTCTGTATGTGTGTGCACATGTGTGTGTGTGAGTGTGCAGAAACTCATTTTTCTGCTGGCCCATTTTGAGAGGCTCAGGTCATTAGTCAAGAGCCTGGGGCTCTTTTCAAGCACACAACCCCCACCGCTTACACACATACTGACACAGTAACCCACTCTTACTGCCATTTTAACAACTTCTAGATACCTACCGTAGCGCAACCTGTCATCTGTGTCGCTTCTGGAGGTTTGATAAAATGCCACTTCAAACCATAACCGATAAATTCCATTCAAACTTTTCATTTCGTCTTAGTGGTATGACGGCAATAATTTGAAATGATAGAGGATTGAAGCTTGATAGATTGGTTGATTGTTAGAATGTGGTTTCTCTGTTCCATTGTTTTTCCCATAGCACAATGTTACACAGCAGATGTCTAACAGTAGACATCAGTATTTCTCTAGAGAGGTTTAGTCCTTAAAGTTGCAGGTTGAAGTAGTGAATCACTGTTAGAAGCCTTATAGTTCTATAATAATCATGTATTTTTAGTCTTTGCATTTTTCTAGTTTAGAAATAAGCCTAAAGTATAATATTTGCTATGTTGACGTTTTCTGTAAGGAGGTATAGTGTCTGTCAAAAGTCCACATCTAATCTTTTTTTTTTTTTTTTTGCATTTTTGAGACATATGCATGTTCCCTTTGTTTACATGCAACAAACTAGATAAAAGGATTGGGCAGTGAATGACTGGAAGAAAGTTTCCAGGACAGTTAAGTCCAAAGCTGACATTTGTGGCTTTAACAGAAGAACCTATGTCAGATGCAGAACATGAGAGAAGATGTAAGACTGCCTCACACCCACAGTGAAACGTAGAGCTGAAAGCTTAATGCTTTGGAGTTGTTTTGGAGCAGGGAAGGTTGAAGACTTATTCCAGGTGAAAGCAAAACTGAACCAACATGGCAACCATTCAAAACAACTCTATGCAATTCCATCAGGACTGCAGCTAATTGGAACCAAATTCACCACACAACAAGCTAATGACCCGAAGTATACCTCCAAGCACTGTAAGCATTATTTAGAGTGAAAACAGTAGGCTGAAGTGTAATATATGATTGATTGGCCTGCCCAGTCTCTGAACCTAAATCTTATTAAACTGCTCTGGGATGAACTGGTTAGCAAGAAATCTCCAACTAGTGAAGAAAAGCTTTGGAAAATTTTTACAAGGTGTGTAGAGCTATTTTATTCGTGCTAAGGGAGTTTTTTAATTTTTTTTAACATCTATATATTTATTTATTATTATTTTAGCTCTTATACTGTTTTAATACTTAGTTTTTCGCATATAAACAAGAGGAACATGCAGGTGTCTCTCAAAAACAATAAAACACTAGGTGTTTCCAAACTATTGACAGATGTTGTATTAATTATTGTTGACTCTGTTTATTAACTATTGACACGATGCTGTGAAGTAGTCTCCAGTGTTAGTGCTTTGTAACAGTCAAAGATACAAATTCTGGTTACGTTTTTGGTTTTAAGTTTAGTAATTATAACGGATGGTGTTCTTTAATAACCTGGTATTAGAGGAATAAAATGTTATAACACGGGAACAGACGCATACATTGCCAGATAGCTTTAGCTCATCTGGATCATAGTGCTGTGATGCAATTAAGTGTGCATACACCACTCTGTTTTCCTGAGTCATCTGTGCTGCAGCTTCCAGCTCAGCTCTCTCATCTAATCAAACCCACCCTGTGTTTTGACTGCATCGATGCTCCTTCCTCGCTGTGGCCTTTGCTCAGCGTGCTTGAGTCCTCTGACTGCTGATGATGCTGAGTTAAGTCTGGGAGGATAGAATGCATCTGGAGTGTTGAGAGCTTAGCAGATTAGCAGCAGGGCTTCGGGTCGGAACCTCCAGGAAGCCAGTGCCGAGCCGAGCTGAGCCGAGCCGAGCTCACCAGATTAAGCCTGGGCGGCTATATTGATGCTTTGAGCTTTGAGCCCTGCTTAGGTTGCGAGGTTCTCAGAAAACATGTTATCTATTGACTAGCATGATGCAGTATATATCTGATCTCAGAAACGGGGGAAAATAAACGGTAGCTGTAATGTGCACTTGACAGTGTCAGTGCTTGCTTTTCAGTCTTGCACACTCAATAACTTGGCACCAAATGGGATTCTCTAAATGCTTTGTTTATAATCTGATATCACCAACATTCTTTTCGGTTCACACACAAAGCATTTTTTTTATTCGCTATTCTGACATTATAAAAATCCTAAAACAATACAATACAGTACAAATTAATTTTATTTAGTGATTTTTTCACTAGTTCAGATAGATTAGAGATCTAGAGAGTTTCATCTCATGACCTTTGACATGACCCTCTGAAAGCATAATGCATGGTTTAACCAATACACCAAAAGTCATATAGATTTTATTTCTAATAAACAACTAATATATTAAACAGTTGGGTGGCCACCAATACGCAAAGTAATAGATTTTCCTATATCCACACATTTATTAATTAGTTTTTTTAACATATTAATATCATTCCTTCCCTCACCAGTCTCTCTTGAAGCCACCTATGTTACCAATAAACTGCAAGGCCCTCAATCATCAGAGATACAGCTTGACATCTTACTGTTATAAGTCACTAACCTTCCAAAAATGAAACATAATCTCACAGAAAAAGCTCAAAGTGTCAATAAATACACATTAGAAGCTCTTGTTGTTGAGAATCCTTCATTACAATTACAATATGTGGTCATTATAGAAATACAAAACATTTTATGAGGGCATTAACATAAAGCTGAGAAGAAAAAGGGCTGGAAGTTCTGTCAGAGCTGCTGGTAGAGAAAATGTTTTTTTTATTAAACTGCATGGTCCATTCGTGTCTGCATCGAATATTATGACATTTTATCATAAATGCCATTGTGTTATTTTTCTTTTCTTTTTTTTTGTATATATATACGCAGGACTTCCTGACAGATCTGATGATGTCTGAGGTCGATCGGTGTGGCGACAATGAGCACCTGATCTTTCGGGAGAACACGTTGGCTACCAAAGCCATTGAGGAATATCTAAAACTGGTAGGCCAGAAGTACCTGCAGGACGCTTTAGGTAAGATCTGATCTTTGTTTTAAAGTTCATTTCTTCAAAGATTTACTGCTGAAAGCTTTTTTTTTGTTGTTGTTGTAGAAAAGAAAACACCATGTTTACTGTGACCTTCAAGCTAGTTTTATGACTCTAGTGGTGTACAATCTATAGTAGATAGATCAGTAATTCGTTTGTTTTTTTGTTGTTTGTTGTTTTTTTCATTTGTAAGTGCCTGTGTTCATAGCATTATTTAATTATTTAATAGCTCAGTCATTTCTTGAACGCTCACTGGTCAATGGTGAGATGGTCAACAACAGGAGGGTTTTGTGCTTTTACTATTTTTGTTATGATTGTTTTCTGTAAAAGAAGGTTTTCATTTCGTTGATATCCACAACTCGAAAAAACATCTGAGAAACAAAGATTGAATTGTTCATGTTTGAATTTTTGTCATAAAATACCATGTATTATATGAATTATATAGACAAATGTTGTGGGACACCTGTCCAGTAATTTTTCCAGTCTAAAGTTATGCTGTAGCATGAAATTTTCCCTTCAAACCCAAACCTATTCGATTATGTCAATGCTGCTGTGCATAAAATCAGCTCCATAAAGATCAAGAAGTTTACATGGGTTTGAGTGAAAGATCTTGAGTGGCCTGCTATAGAGCTCTGACCCCAACCCTATTTAACACCTTTGGGGTGAATGTGAATTCTGACTGCACCCCAGGCCTCATCAATTTATATCAGTGCTTGACTTTACTAACACCCTTGTAGCTGAATGAGCACAGATCTTCAGAAGTACACTCCAAAATCTAGTAGAACATCTTCCCAGAGGAATGCAGCATATTATAACATATAATGGGGTCTAAATGTGGAATGGGATGTTTGAAAAGCAATACAAATCTTATGGTCAGGTACTTTTCTTTATATTGTATATCTATTGGAAATCCAAACATCTATGCTGATTTTGTTTTTGACAAAGGATTTACCTTTAGCAAAACATTTTTGCTAATTTGTTTTCAAAAATTCTGTTTTTACGGATTCGTTCTGCTCGTTGCAGTGGTCTGATTATTCAAATGAAACAACATTTGAGTATGAAAGGTGAACATTTTTTTTAACATTTGTATTGTATTTGATGGCAAGTTCACGACCATTCTTAAAAAAAATACAATACAACATTGTTTTACAACATGTACGAGCACTGACATAAAGTAGTTCAATACAAACAAACAAATACAAATGTGTGGTTTGCAAAGTAATGAATTTTATAGGATTTAAATTCTGTAATTAGTCAATTGTACTGCCTACATCATTTCATATAAACGTAAAGGCATTGCGTATTAGATCTATTGTTTTGCATATTAAAACAGTAAAATATATACATTTCTTTACATTCTACAGTCCATTCTCAATAGCCCTAAATTTGCTATTTGTGGGTGTGTTTCAGGCGAGTTTATCAAAGCGCTGTATGAATCAGATGAAAACTGTGAAGTGGATCCATCGAAGTGCTCCTCCAGTGACCTGGCTGAGCACCAAGGCAATCTGAAGATGTGCTGTGAGCTTGCTTTCTGCAAGATCATCAACTCCTACTGGTAATGTGTTATGCTCCTGTCTGTACACCTGTACCAGCAATATTAACTATGCAGAGAGAACACAGAGAGGAATAACAAAAAATATCCTTTTAATTTATTAGTCCGGGCATGATTTTTTTTTTTTTTTGTGCAAGCTGTATCATTTGTGTGTGTAATGAAAAACGTGGGATGTAAAATTGAGAATGGAAATGGAGCCATTGGAGGTCAACACAAAATACACTTTATGAACAAAAGTTTGTGGACAACACGTGTTTTTTTGAACATCCCGTTCCACATTCAGTCCCTGTTTCCTGTTATTATATCTTCCACTCTTCTGGGAAGATGTTCCACTAGTTTTTGGACATTTGTTCTCATTCAGACACAAGGGTGTCAGTAAAGCGAGCACTGTACCGTATCCCCAAATTCATCCCAAAGCTGTTCAACAGGATTGAGGTCAGCGCTCCAAAGCAGGGCACTCGAGATCTTCCACTTTAGCCCATGTACAGCATATCTTCATGGAGCTGGCTTGTGCACAGGGGCATTAGGGCGCTGAAACACGTTTCGGTCTCCTAGTTGAAGTGAAAGACAAATGTAATGCTACTGCACCCAAAGACATTTTATACAATTGCATGCCTCCAACTTTGTGTTAACAGTTTGTTGAAGAACCACATATGGCTGGAAAAGCCAGGTGTCCCAATACTTTTGTGCTTGTAGTGTATATGTGGGTTGTCAGTAAGGAATTTGTGTCAAAGTTCACTAAATATCTCATTCAAAGCTAGTGTTAACCAGATAAGCTTACTGTTCATATTATCAAATCCTTCAGAGAATAGGTAACTATGCTAACATCTGCATGGATGATTTGCCTTTTGTTTATGTCTTTGTGTCTGCCTCAGTTTAGCAGTATAATTCCGAAGGTCAGCTGTTTGTCCATGTATGGTTGATTGCCACCTGCTTCTTAAAATATATATATTTTTTACACTGAGTTCATCCACACTCCTGTTCATTAAAGCAGCAGGGCTGTAGCTCACTTGCAGACCAGTGGAAGCTTAGAAGATTAAAGAATGAATTATAATGTGCTGTCACAGCAGCATACTCCATACAATGACTTGAATCTCAAAGCATTGTTTAATTGCTCTCAGACTGGCGTGTATTTCAGTGTGTCTGATTTACCATGCTTGCTTAGCATTCCCACCAACATCCACTGCGTACAATGACTCCGGCAGGAGTCAAGAGCGTAGCGAAACCTCTTCCCCCAGACTTCGTGGGAAACAACTATAATCCAAGTTATTGCAGAAATCATGCTGAGTAAAAAAATTGGTCCTGCGTCCGCCCGCTCGCGCGACTTCAATTTCCTCTGCCGTTGAGGGGAATCTTTATTTGAGTCCAAGTTCTGACTCAGATAAGCGATCAATTTCTAACTGGGCCACAGCTATTCACTACAGACTTTCTTTTAATCTTTTCTTTCTCTTTTTTTTTTACACTTTATCTCAAACTGCACTAGACAGAATATTAGGCCTTATTAGATGCCTAAGCAGGAGAACAAGGTCATTATAATGCCAATAAGAAAACTGAAGCCCAACCGGACTGAAGGAAATAAAGTGTTTACGGAGAGGGAGTGTTATTAGGGTTACATTATAAACTGATTCAATACTGGTTCAATGCAGTCTGAGAGAGAAATCAGTTTTTTTACATTATATGTATGCGTTTGTTCATGTTGATTGTTGTAATGTTATTTGCTGCATATTTGTCTGATTGCAAATCGAAGGGTGGGTCTGTTTTTTTCTAAACATGACTAACTTTATATATATATATATATATATATATATATATATATATATATATATATATATATATAGAATATATTTTATATATTAAAAGTTTGGATTGCATGTAGACAAAATAAATTTTTGGCAACAGGACATTTAGAGTGTATTGTTTCACATATACATTTATGGCATTTGGCAGGCAATTTTATCCAGAGTGACTTACAACTGAGCAGTTGTGGGTTGAGGGCCTTGCTCAAGGGCCAGGCAGTGGCAGCTTCTGATCCAGATTCCAATAGATTAATTGCAGTGCCACCGCGTGCACAATTTATAAACCTGGAAAATGTGTGCACATGGTGATTTTGGAGAATTTTCTCCCAAATTTGGTCACATGCCAATGCAAAGCCACCAGCTGGTTCTCCGATTCATACAACAGCTTCCAAGTGGGAAAGGTAAAGTCTAACACATGAGTACCCTGAAGCCAACCAACTCATCTTTACGAGTCTTCAAGGTGCAGCATAAAACACTGATGTCAATTTCTGCTGAATTTATGTTTAAACCTTGTAATTCATGGTGAACTAGATGTCCCAGTACAATAGGTGGAGTACAATAAGCGTAATCTCCCACTCCTCTTTTTATCCCTGCAGTGTTTTCCCACGTGAGCTGAAGGAGGTGTTTGCGTCCTGGAGGCAAGAGTGCAGTAACCGCGGCCGGCCAGACATCAGTGAGCGTCTGATCAGTGCCTCGCTCTTCCTGCGCTTTCTGTGTCCTGCTATCATGTCCCCGTCGCTTTTCGACCTCATGCAGGAATATCCTGATGACCGCACGGCACGCACGCTCACCCTCATCGCCAAGGTCACACAGAACCTCGCCAACTTCACCAAGTGAGTGCCAGTGCATGGGAGGTGGACTGGTTTCAGACTTTCCCGCTTCAATATTTTATTATTCTGAGACAAATAATGAACAGAAACAGAAATGGAAATGAAAGCTGAGCCACATCCATCATTTCTTTATTTTAGACAAATATACTGTTTTCAAATGTATTTACAATAATCACAATCTATAGTAGTAGTTACATATTGTGTGTGTATTTGTGGGTATGTGTATATTTTTTATTTATATACAACTTTTTTGCCCCTTTCTACATGAAAGAAACCTAATAATAAATGTACACCAAATATAAAATAATAATTATTATTTATATAATTATGGCTGTGATTATTATTACATTTTTATTAAATAAATTTTTTTAATGTTTATTAAATGTAATTATTATAAAATTGTATTAAAATGTACAGGTAAAACTAGTAGTAGTTTTAATCTTAAGTAAGTAATAAAACATATTGGAAAGTGCTGTTATTAGAAATAAATTTACTATATGTTGATGTGATGCAGCCCAACATGAAGCACCAATTTTTAATAACAAGCTTTTAGTCATATTCCATTTATAGCTTTCTAATGTTTGTAAGATGTACAGGACAAGTTAGTTAACATTAATATGTATGTTACAGCAGCTATCCGCCTGCTAGGCTTTTCTCTCTGCTGAACTAAATCAGTTTCATTTGTTCCTTGCATGTTTTATTGATACAATCCTTAACTAAAAATTGCATTTAACCAAAAATAATAATAATTTAAAAGTGAGTTTTAAGGGAGTTTATATGCTGAGATATTATCTTAGTCTGGTTCTTCTTCACTAGTTTAAAATACGCAAAAATATGTTTTTCAAGTCACTTTTAAGCATCAAACAGTGAAGCCCTGAACGTACAGAAAGATCTCATCAGTGTGAGAAATTTCTGCGGATTTTATTAGTGGTAATCTGCCAGCAGTAGGCAGTATGTTTTCAAAAACCGACTGACTGAATTCCAGCCAAAACCTGTTGTTTATTCATGATTGATGCTTTACAATATATGAGCCACTGACACTTCTAATGCCACAGGTAATTATGCTTATTTATGCTAGTCAGCCTGTGCACTAACAATCTCCTGCCAAAATTGATTCTTTTTTGTAAATTTTTTCTAGTTACTAATGAATGGTTTTCTGAATCAGGTTTTTTAGAACAACCCCTCATGAACCTTCCCAGAGCAGCAGGATTCTCAGCATGTGTTGTTTGTGTTGTCTTAGGTTTGGCAGTAAGGAGGAGTACATGTCCTTCATGAACCAGTTTCTGGAGCACGAGTGGACCAACATGCAACGCTTTCTGTTGGAAATATCCAACCCAGAGACCATATCCAACACAGCAGGATTCGAGGGCTACATTGACCTAGGCCGAGAGCTTTCCACACTCCACTCGCTTCTGTCTGAAGCTGTCGCTCAGCTCGATCAGGTGTGTATGTGTTTAAACTTAGAAATCTCTTTTTAAAATGTTATAGAGCACAAGTTTTTTTTTTAATTAAGCTGCATATACAGGTGACTCGATTGAGCGTCTGCCGAGGTCTTTATCTAGTTACCTGATGTATTTTTGTTCAATCATTGACTACTCCCCCCCCCCCCTTCTATTTATTTCAACAACTTCCAATAATTAAAAGGAACAAGGAAGCACAGCTTCTTTCAATGTTCTTGGTAGCAGAATGCCTCACACCACGTAAACAGGTTTATTAAAACGTTTAATCTTAATTCATCCTGTTGTGCTTGAGCCTGTTGTTTTATCAGTTACATGCTGGGTTCAATGGCAGCTATGTTTATGTTTTTAGAGCACAGCAACTAAACTGGGACCTTTGGTAAGGATCCTGAGAGACGTAAATGTGGCCCTGACTAACCCCACAGGAGCGCCGCTATCCTCCCCAACGGAGCGTGTGGGTTCTCCCAGCATGCCCGGCTGCAGTGTTTCAACCGGTCTGCACAAGCTAGTCATGGACTCAGAGCTCAGCGGGTAGGAAAAGACAGTTTCAAATGTAACATTGGTGTTGGACAAACACTGTTTGGAAATGTATTTATTTTTTATTTTTTTCAAAAAATTTCTGAAGGTGACAGAGATTCTTGAAACACAATCATTCTGAAACCCAGAACCCTGAAATCTCTTTTTAACAGTCAAAATTATTTTGTATCCTTAATATACACCAATCAGGTATAACATTATGACATTATAACAGGAGCGGTGAAGTGAATAACACTGATTATCTCTTCATCATGGCACCTGTTAGTGTGTGGGGTATATTAGGCAGCAAGTGAACATTTTGTCCTCAAAATTGATGTGAATCAATAAAAAGCAGGAAAAATGGGTGAGCGTAAGGATTTTAGTGAGTTTGACAAGAACCAAATTGTGATGTCTAGACGACTGGGTCAGAGCATCTCCAAAACTGCAGCTCTTGTGTCTGCAGTGCTCAGTATCTAACAAAAGTGCTCCAAGGAAGGAACAGTGTTCAATTAGTGACCAAGTTGTTGAAGTAGGTGAGGTGAGGAGGCCTGGGGTGCAGTCAGAGTTCCAATTCATCCCTAAAGTGTTAAGTTGGGTGGAGGTCAGAGCTCTATAGCAGGCCATTCAAGATCTTTTACACCAGCCCATGTTAAAGATGCCTGACACAAACCTGTTATTTTGTATTAGATAGATAGATAGATAGATAGATAGATAGATAGATAGATAGATAGATAGATAGATAGATAGATAGATAGATAGATAGATAGA
>JAAIIK010000028.1:1196833-1209294 GCA_014706435.1 Silurus glanis | reverse complement strand
ATATATTTAAATGACCTTTTTCTGGATTCCATATATAAACATAATCTACATAAACTACAACAATATTCTCTCCTTTAGCAGCACAGACACTTAACACCTTTTCATCCTGTCCATTCAGGTCAACTGCATGAAAACATACACCAAACTATAAAGTATGCGGTAAAGTATTTTAAAAAGAAGTGTAAATAACCTTGGCCTGAGAAGGCTTGTGTAATAAACACCGCTATTCAGAAACCCCAGATAAATGCAATAAATCAATCTCAGTGAGCTTAATAACAACTCACAACTACAAGAGTGACGAATGAAGAAAAAAAATATATAACAATATTTATATACTCATCTATATATTTATATATATTATTATATACACTTTTTTTCTTTAGAGTGATTTGCCGTTTCTTCGTTTTGTCTCATAGTTCATACTTTTCTCTGCTCAAGTGTTAAGGGATGCAAGGAGATGAGCAAGCAGCTTCTCATCTGTGTGAAGGCGACTATAACCCGGGACTGCGCGCTGCCCTAAAAACATACTCCGGCCCAGAAGATCTCAGCACCGTGTGGCCCCTTCAGGGCAGCAGGGGCTGCAGTGACCCCTCCTCTGTCCGCATGGTTCAGTCCAAGGCAGGCTGACAGTGCGGGACTGAGGTTTAGGGCCGAGGTTTAGGACCGAGGCGAGCACTAGAGCACTAGGCACTGGCTTTGAGCACGCTGTTGGCGAGGAAGCAGAACAGCACAGTTATGAAGCTGAGGTAGCAGGCAGGACTGCCGTTGCAGCCTTTCTCACCATCGCAGCGCGCCTGCTCACACAGGATGCCCTTGAAGTCAGGTGGACAAATACACTTCTGATTCTGATAACACGTTCCACCGTTCAGACAATATTGAAAATCGTCGTCGCAGACGTTTTCTGAAGAAGGGCAAAGCAGATAGAAAGGTGTTTAAATACAGAGAAGCTGTGAGGGTTAACAATGTCCAACGCAATCTGATAAGATTTCATGTAAGCGTCATAAAAAAACTAAACTCGGCTTCACTTCCGTAGTAAACGGCCACTATACTGTAGCTTAGATGCTGACTTACGAACGCAGCCTTGTTTCCAGTTGTATCCAGGCAAACAGTCTTCACACTTCTGGCCCGTGGTGCCTTCTCGACACTGGCAGAAACCCGTCTCGTTGCAGCGAGCATGTAAAGAGCCCAGCTGATTGCAGTTACACTCTGTGGAAGAGTAGCCCAAGTGTATAGCATTTCAATAATTGTCCTGGATTGCGCTGCATAATCGATCACAATTCAAATTTTACTACAGTAAAACAGAAAATGTTTGGTACTTTTGACAGTTTCTGGACCCACCGATGCATCCTTGAGAATGAATAGGTTAATCATAATGAGTAATCACCAGGTTGGACTTTCTCTGTTAATTCAACCAATCAGATGAACAGAAACATTTAGGAGTCCATTTTTACATGACATTAAATTTCTCATTGTAATAACTACAGTACAGAACTTTGTTACTTGTTCCAATAAAGTAACCAAAAACGTCTATTAACTAAAATACAGCTTTACTAATAAGTAAAGACAAAAAGGCAATAAAGAATATTGACATCTGTCAGCTGTAACAATTATGTACATCTGTTTGCACTTACAGCTTCCATGCTGGTTTTTAGTGTTGTCATATTTTTTTTTTTTAGCCTGCAAGCATGCCCTGGAACACCTGACTTTATTCCCTCTCGATCAGCAGATAAATTTAAAGCAGGTGCACAAGAAGCCCTACTTAGTTAGAACTAATGCACAGGATGAGAAAGCTGGATTTAGAACAACACCCTACAGCAGTAGGCTGATGGATCTACAAAGTCTCCAGATTCACACAGTGTTTTCTCACAGCCTGCGTGAGAAACTGTCCTACTATTTCATCCGTCACGGTGGCACTTTTTTTTTTTTTGTTTCAGTCTTTAAAAAAAGGTTTACGTTTGTTTAGCCTTTGTGCTGCAATTCCTATGTGAGGCTTGTTAGCCTGGCAGTGACAGAGTGCTTGTGAACAAACTGCCTTGTGTACAGGAGCTGTAATGTGTATTCAGGCCTGTCTGTTGTATTGCATTGTTAGTATGTAGGTTTATTCTGTCCAGCAGAGGTCAGTCTCTCATTGTGCCATTCAAAATCTCGGGCAGTTTAACGAGAAACTCCAGCAGCATTTCGCCACCAACATCCAGGACCAATATTACCAACAACAAGGCCAGCAAATATCATTATACACGTCTATTTTTCATATATATATGAATATGTATTGCTGCACTGTTGAATTCTGGATTCTGATTGGTCAGAAGGTGTTCATCAATTTTGCAAGTCAAATCAAAGATATATTAATGCACTCAGTGTAATATTGTTCATAGGGTATTCACAGGGATCTTTATGCAAACACTTTACATACTCTAACACGAACAAGTTGTTATTATCTCTGCTGAAACCATCTGTCTTTCACTGTCAGTGCTTTCAGGTACAGATGAGGTCAAAGTTTCCATTGCAGGAAAAATCTTTTATTACTGTACTTAATTGATTTGTTCTGATTTTACTGATTTTGAAAGACATTTACTCTCTACTCAACTACACTGCTGATTCAGTATATATACCAATTACATTTTGCACAGCAGCTTTATCTTCCTTGGCTTATTTGTTCTGCAGACGAGGCGATATCGCCATTTTATTTGTCTATTATATTACTTTGTGACATGATACTGTAATTGTATTTATTAATTTAAAAGATCGCTTTACTCCTTTGTCTTTTTTTTTTTTGACCGATTTATTTGATCTTTGTTTCATTCTGGCATGTTGAACAGGCTGTTGTGTGGTTTATGTGGTGTTGAGGTGTTCAATTTGATTTGTATTTTAGGAAATAAACCCTCACAAATCAACTGGATTTTGGATGTTGAGGACTAGTGCATTGGTAAGCCTTTGTTCAATCCCTAAGTACTGTTCAAATGAGATAATCTAAGACTTTTACTCAAGTCTTATCAGAATTGGTGGCTTTTAAATTGTAGCAGAGTAAGTTTTGCAGCAAGGTATCATACTTTTACTCAAGTATGATTTTCAGGTACTCTTTTAGCAGATACTACTATCCCTTTTTTCAACCAAATAACCATTAAACAAAACAAAAAAAAAAACACTGATGTGAACTACACTTTGACACTGACACTATTGTGCCATGAATTATTTCCCAATAATAGAGTGTTGTATTTTGATCTCTACTTAATTGTAAGTTAGAATATGTTAGAATTCATTTAGTTTACTGAAATGATATGGATGTTGAAAAAGGATAAGAATAAGGAAGATGAAAAAAAGAGCTGAATGGCAGTTATTAGTGAAATCACTGATATGAAACCATTGTGTCTCCATGATTACTCTGGATTAAATAAAAAATAGGGTACGGTGCTCTCAAGACAGTTTACTAACAGTTAGTTCATTGAATTTTAACTTGCAACTGGACAACAGATTTAGAGTTTCACTTTTTGAACTCGCAAAGACGCATCAGTGAGTCCAGATTTCAAGTCGTAAAAAATAAATAAATAAAAAAGCAACAGATTGGTAGCAATGTGTGTTTGCGTGTGTGTGAACCTGCTTTTTATCCTTAATATTTTTGGCTTTTAAGTACTGTATATATTAAATATACACTATATGGATGAAAGTTTGTGGACACCTGTGTTTTTAAACATCCCATTCCATATTTAGTCCCAATTCCCTGTTATAATAACCTCTACTCGTCTGGGAAGATGTTCCACTAGATTTTGGTCAGGTACTGATTTAGGTGAGGTGAGGAGCTTTGGGGTGGTGTCAGTGTTCCAATTAATCCATAAGGCATTCAATAGGTTGAGGTCAGAGCTCTATAGCAGGCCACTCAAGATCTTCTACTTTAACCCATGTGATTATTATTATATTATTATATAATATTATTATAGAGCTGGATTTGTGCACAGGGGATATTGTCATGCTGGCACAGATTTGGGTCTCTTATTTCAACTGAAGAAAAAATTATATGCTACCACCTCCAAAGTCAACGTAGACGTCCGAAGTTAGATGTCCCAATACTTTTGTCCGAATAGTGTACACTAATTACAAGCAAATAATACAATACTTAATTTCAATCCAATTTAATCAAATAATAAGGTTTCAGATAATGTTTAATAATAAAAAATGAGGTACGCATATTGAAGCAGATCACACTGACCTATACAAACGTTCTCATCGTCCAGTTCGGCTGAAGCGTTCCTGAAGTATCCGAGGCGACAGTGCTGACAGTTCTGCCCTCTAGTGTTGTGTTTGCAGCTTACACAAGTTACAATGTTGATAAAGTCAATATAGCTGCAGCGGTTTGAGTGGCCGTAGCACTCACAGTCTGGTAGAAGAGAGAGAGCAGAGGTGTTAGAAGAAGAAAAGAAGAGTGAGAGAGAAGGAAAGACAGAGGGCAGTGTAGCAGATGATCAGCATTATCACGAGTCGAAAGATCAAATCCATTTCTTATAGTAAGGGGGGGAAAAAATAGAGTAATAGTGTGACACTATTATATTTGTGCAACTCAAAAACAAATTTTTATATTCATTTTGAATCTGAATTTATTTCAAAATGGAACATCAAGAGTGCTTTTTAGGAAATTCAAATAAACTTCAAAAGCCATTTTGCAGCACTCTAGTGGAAAGTTGAGTTTATTTACATAGTAAGAAAAGATTTTCCACGTCTGTACTGTTTCGGTGCTCAGGGACAATAAATAATTGATATGATGCTTTAAAGATGCGGGCGACACGCGAGCCTGATGTGGCGCCATCCACCCAGCTGTGGGATGACTGCAACAGCAAGTAATGAAATATAAATGCTCAATTACTCCGTCGATCAGCGAAGGGACATGAACAATGTTTCACAAACAGTCCCCAATCTCAAGTAAGACAGGCAGCCGGGAAAGGGCCTTCGAAAGGAAAACAATTTTAATACAGCTGCAGGGAAATCCTTACGTTATCTTACACAAGACACCAATACAGCAGTGTCGGCTCACCTTATGAGATAAAAGCCAATCATGCAGGACAGAAATGAAGACCAAAATAAATAAATAAATAAATAAATAAATAAAGATGAAGAATGTAATAAAGAAAGACAATTTTATTTTTCCCACAGTTTCCAATATCAGTGCGTCCCATTAACTTGAAGCACAGGACATTATCCCAAAATGTTGTCAAACAAAGCAAGAATTTGATTCTCTTTATCTTGAGGTATTGTCTTACCTTCAGATCTGACATATGCTATCCTCGTCAACTGAGTTCTTGGACCACCGGGTATCAAAAGCCTTTGAATGACTTTGGAATGAAATCAAGTACCGTTAAATTGACTCCCTTCAGGGAATCGACTAAAACTATAAAAATGAATATTACAGGCAACTGCACTAAAAGGGTGCGATCAGAAACAATATTGGTTCTCCAAACACAAGCTACACAGGAAGTCCCAATATGGGATTTCTATACACAAATCTGGTTATATTAAAACACACCGAACGCTCCACAGTGGCTAAATCTACTACTGAGAACTAAAGATATTCCCGCTCATATGCAGTTTATTTTCAGCTTCTTTTCAATTTGGAAAACTGGAAAAATATATATTTTTTTAATATGCAAACTAAATAGAAATTGGTAGAAATCACAGGCATTCCATGGTGTTGTACCTTTTTATTTATTTATTTATTTTTTCTGTTTTGCATATTAAGTCTGGACTACAAAGTGCTAGGTTGGATCCGAATTGCGATATCAAATAATCGATTAATCAACCGGGTTTTCAAAATAGATACTGGATTAAAAAACAAACACGACGTAAAATAGTACTGATCTTCATTACAAATATATAAAAAAAAAAACATTAAAAATAAATGTAATTTCAATGCTCTGGACTTTGTGAAGACATTTAATGATCATTTTAAGCGTGATTGTTTGGATTTTCGGTGACGCTTTAAAGTAAGATCATATTTATTAACTGATGTTAATTAATGTATAGTATTGTTTATTGATTGCTTGTTAATTTCAACATTTATTGATACATTTTTCATTTTTGTTAATAGTTAATCTACTAATTGTACTATGATTTAACATGAATGAGGTACAGCAGCGCAGTTTTAGGTGCCAAATTAAACAGAATGTGGGGTCAGTTATTCGCCTCTAGAGGCCACTCTTGTATCGTATAATGACAGCAGATCTTCTCAGCCGCTCCAGCAAAAACGCAACCCGGAAAAACTATAAGTATGGATTTTTGTGCAGATAGCCGATAAATCCAGTAATCAACTATCGGTGCCAATTAATTGGCAAAACCAATTAATCAGTTGACCTCTAGTTGGTTCCTTCTACAAGTTTGTTTTACAAGGTTAAGAATAGTTAACTAGCATCGATTCAAGGTATGCAGAACTAGGACCTAATATGATTCAACTCTTAGCTGTCAATATTGTGATTGTATTCAATTATTATTTTCAATAAGTATATTCAATTATTTTTAATGTAATGATTCAATTTTTAGCTTCAATATTGTTTTATGTTACACTGCAAAAGGTCAAATCACCCATGTAAAAAAAAATTATAGAATTTTTCTTTAAACTAAGAGCAAAAATCTAACCCCAAAATGAGCGGAATATCTTTGTAAATTGGGTAACTTGAAACTATGACATTCAACATTGAGAGTATGGTATTTCTAATGACAAATCTATAGCCTTACACATGTAATTCACACATCTCCACAGAACCTACACTGTCTATTTTCAGATACCTTTCTTCCCATGCTCTTTCCTCTCAAACTCTTTTTCCTTATGTTTTTCCGTCCCTTTCTTGTCCTCTTTGGAATGCTTCCTCCCGAGTTTATGAGTCTCGGTTTCCTCCTTAGCATTTGAAGATACTGGTTGCACCAGAAAGATTTCCACAGCAAAGACAACACATCAGATTTCATGCATTTCACTCTATTTTATTAGACTGACAATGATACAGTGTGCCTGAAGATACTGGGCCAGATGTTATGCCAAAATAATTTACATTGTTCCGATAGTGTGTAGGGTACGTGTAACTGCAATACAGAATTGTACCTGGCTTCTTATTCTCTTTGCCTTGGTCTCCCGATTTAGCAGGTTCTGCCTTCTCTTTTTCATCTATAGGTGGCATATCACTTTTCCCATTTTTAGCCTTTGGAATAGGAAGAAGCGCATTAGGAAGGAAAACAGCTGTAGATGTGGGGGGAGCTTTAGGACCTACAGCATCAAGTGGAGGAGATTCAGGAAGATCTTCAGGAGAAGAAGCAGAACCAAGAGAATTTAATTTAGATGCAGGTTTCTGTAGAGGTTCTTCAGGTGCAACAATTTTAGGAGGAGGAGCTTTAAGAGGAGGGGCTTCAGGTACAGCAACTTCAAGAGGAGGAGTTTCAGGGAGACTCACATCAGGAGAAGGAGCTTTCGGTACAAATAATTCAGAGGTTTTAGGCTCAGGCACCAGAGCTTGCAAAATAAGACCATCAAGTGAAGGTGCCTTGGGGGAAGTAGCTTCAGCAGATTCTGGTACTGGAATTACAGGCAAACTTGTTGGAGGTGTTGTACGAAGATCAGATGAAGGTGTATTTTTAGTGGGGGCCATTGTTTTGGTTGTTAAGGCAGCGCCAGGTCTCTGAATGGCACCATCAAGAGCCAGTGTTACGGCATCTGTCGATAAAGGGACAATATCTGACACAAGGGCAATCGCACAAGTTGCTGGAATAAGTGTGCCATTCATCTCACTTGTTGTTTGTGCAACTTCATCAGTAGCCAGAGTGGCAGAAATAGTTGTGGGAGAAGCAGCATCCATTGCTGAGGCAATCACATCATCTACTGGAGTGAGCACATCATTTGCTTGAGCAACAGCTTCTGTTATCAAGGTCACGGCACGGGTTTGAGGAGAAACTTTATTTATAACTGCTGTTACTGTATCAGTTACTAAAACAGATCTATCTGTTACCAGGGTTGCACCCAAAGGAGAAACTACTGGATCCTCTTCCACATTGGGTGCTTGGGCCTCAATGAATTTAGTTGCTAGGAAGGACAGGTTTGGTGTTGATGCAACTTCATCTGTTGGTGTGACTGTGGTTGTTATCTGAGATACTCCACGAGATACTCCAGGAGCAAGAGTAGTGAACAATCGAGAGCTTGAGTCGCTTGCTTGATTTTGCGAGGCAGTCGTTTCTCGGCTCAACACTGCAGTCATTGGCGTGACATCATCTGTCGCATTGACAGCCTCGTCAGATACTGCAGTGACCACATCCGATGCTGAGGTAGCTGTAACATTGTACAAACCACAGATAGTCAAAGAGCTAATATTTCTGCCCAGCTACTGTCACTATAGAAGCCCATGATCCTGCTGTGCTGCCTTTAGGGCGTATATATTTGAGGTAATGGATGAAATTGCACTAGTTCAACCTTTGCCATTTCTACTTCAGCAGAAACGAGATACATGTGCCCTGATAGCATGACTACACCAACCCCCCCTACCCTACTCAAGGACAGGTCTTACCGCTCCTTCCTGTTATGGTTTCATGTATCTATCTACCTTCGTGGGTTCAATAATTTGGCACTTTTTTGGTGTCCCTCACCATGACCTGGCCTCTTTTTTCTCCTATGAAATATTTAGCAGCAGTTCATTCAATCGCTATTCAAAAATAGATCTGAAACGATTTCGCTGTGGCCTTTCAGCTGAGTCCCACCTGCCGCACAGCAAGCGCTTAGAAGTCATTGTGTTTCACAATAACAGAGTATTTAATGATTTATCACCCACTGTGGCTGATTGTGTTCTGAAGCACTACAATGGCTGTGAAACACATAGGTGGATGCTCATAAACACCTGGGTGGAGGAGAAAAAGGGTTGAACCAGTGGCAAAACATGACAGTAAACTGGTTTTGGACAAGTAAATATTATGGCCCTTTCTTTGCAGTCAACAATCGTTTCTTTTTTTTACACCTGCTGGGTCACATGGGTGCTGTGTAAGCGGGAGGAGAGGAGTTGGGGGTGGTTTGCTTAGGGGTAATTAACTGACTGTTTTATTTATAGTGGTTAACTTGTTTATCTTTGTCTTTAACAGTGTCATAGAAAATGCATAGAAAAGAAAACAACACCAGATGGTTTGGTGATGCTTCACTATATTCAATTCTACTTGTATTTGTGTGTAAGTAATAAACAAAGGGAAAACTTAGATTGTGCTTGGGACTGTTGTGTGAATAAAGCCCTATTTGGAGTGAATTAGTTTTACATTGCAAAAATGATATAATGTCATATTCATTGTAGTCTCACTGGGATTTTAATCTCATTCAGATTTGTCATTTTACTCACTTTTTTTTTGTGTATGTGTCTGGAAGGATTATACCATATTTTTAATTCTATAAAATAGGCAGCGGAAATAGCCCCAAGTGATACTATATACTGTATTTCCCATTCATAGTGACATGCTGGTAACTGTTCCATTATATCCTGTAGAATAGAATATCATATATTTTCTATTATCTCCCATCAAATATTAAATGAAAGCAAGTATCAGCTGCATTGAAAATGCCAAAACAATAAAATATATATAACATACAGCATTATAAAGATTTCTTGAGTCATGTGACCTAATAATAACCCAATACTGAACAACAGTACAATAAGAGGTTATAATGAAGATTATATCAACCTGTTTGCATGGATTTATTTTTATGCGTGCATAACGTCTCTCATATCTTAGTGATGTATGCAGGCATTGGTTATCCCTTGTGATTTAATTATAATCATTACATACATTAAGACATGTCTCACGGCGGTATGACAACCTGAGGTCATGAGTTAAAGGGCAGCTTTACGAGTAGAAATGAACTAAAAGAAGCTTGGCACTGTTAGCGTGGCATCGTGGCCCATATATGTTAATGGTCTGTTTAGCACAGCAGTAATTAGGTTTAATCCCAACGCCTCACGCCACCTCAGGAGAGAAAATGGCACACTATTACCACCATCAATCATTTATGGAATCAGAGTTAAGCAGTTTTTACTTCAATCTCAAGCCTGAAGAAGAAAAGAAAACATAACACAATATTCTAGTCCATTAGTTGCCCCTGAATGGTCTGGACACTAAAGAGTTCAGGTAGGTATTATGTAAAGATTTTGACTTGTCACTATCATTAATACCAATTGTTTTTCCTAGCATCAAACACAAAAAAAAAAGTACAATATTTCCAGTCACGTTCTGCATGCAGATGAAGGTGAAGCTTCTGAAGGATCAGTTCTAATGTATGCACACTCACATGTTCTGGAGGACAAGTTGTCAGAGCCGAGGTACGACTATAAACATTGCCTTTGTTGAATTTTACGCTCTTCAATTATTAACACGAGATTGTGAAGATTCTCGAAACGAAACAACTGGTCATGGGATCGGTCAAGTTCAAATGTCGTCTTAAGGTATGCAGTGAAGACTGTAACGAAGAAATTCTCTCACTCAACGAAGTACACTCTCACTTACACTATATGCACAAAAGTTTGTAGACACCTTGCCATAAGATTGTTGTTTTTTCTAACATCCTATTCCATATTTAGTCCACATGTGCGTTAGTAAAGTCAGGTACTGGTGTATAAGGAGAAGACCTGGTGTGCAGTTAGCGTTCCAATTCATCCCAAAGGTGATCAATAGGGTTGAGGTCAGAGCTCTATCAGTTAAGATCTTCCACTCCAACCCATGTAAAGCATATGTTCATGGAGCTGACTTTTTTCACAGGGACATGGTCATGCTGTAAACAGGTTTGTGTTTCCTAGTTCAAATGAAAATAGAAAATGAATGGTACTGTATAAGGTTTACAGTTTGGGGAAGATCTACATATGGCTGAAAAAGTCAGATGTCCCAATCTATATAGTATTTACATTGACATTACCCAGAGGTGGGAAGTAACGGAGTACAAATACTTCGTTACTGTACTTAAGTAGATTTTTCTGGTATCAGTACTTTACTCCACTATTTATTTTTCAGACAACTTTTTACTTTTACTCATTACATTTTTACACAAATATCTGTACTTTTTACTTCTTACATTTTCAAAACAGGCTCGTTACTTTAGTTTTAATCCATTGATTTGGTGAAATATATATTTTTTATTTTCACTGCGCGCCGATTTCAGCCGAACAACCGATTTCCTGTTACTGCGCGTCTTTTTCAATCCGCTGGTGTATAAAGTCCTGACTCTCACTCTTTACGAAGCTAAGAATCAGCAGGCAGAAGGCAGTAAGAAGTTTGGGGTTAATGTGGATGAGACAGAGGGAGTCAGTGATGTAAACATGACTGAGAACAGACACATTCATGATCATCATCATCTTTTCTCTGCTTGTGTTCTGTATGTGGATCTTCAGCCTGGATACATTCATTAGGTAACAACATTTTTAATTCGTTTTTGTATTAATATATATATTTTGGCTGTCAAAATTCAAATTATTGTAAACGACACTAGATGTTATTAACACGCTATCAATTCAGCACGCATTTCTGTTTTTACCATTTTTATAAAAAGTATAAATACATAAATAAATAACTAAATATAAAAGAGGTGAAATTAAAACCTCCAGCAAAACATACACTTATTCACGACGTCCCTTCTTTACTTAGATATACAATAAATAAATAAACTCCACCCAAAAATTATTTTAATCAGTAAACTTTTGTTTTATTTTTGCACAAAGTCTCAAATCAAACGCCAAATCCGCCATGTTTTACACAATTAAACCTCTGGGTGGCGTTTTGTGGGTTTTTCCCTCATAATGGCGACACGAACATAAATTACTGTCTTTATTGATCGTACCGATAAAAACAATACATCATTCAAATCTGTAAAATGTCTATGATTTTATATATATATATATATATATATATATATATATATATACATATATATAACGAAATATCAAAAACCACTGAACGGATTGCAATGAAATTTGGAACATACCTTCCTCTTGGGTCTTAGGTGCTCACTAAGAAAGGGTTTTGAAAAATTCGCCCTGGATCGCGGCTAACTCGCGAAAAACGCGATTTCTCACGCATTGTAAATTCTTCGAAATAACATTACGGATCCTAATGAAACTTAGTACATTGTTTCTTATTAGATGTTAGATGCACCTGTATCGGTACTACAAAGGGGTAGTACGTTATTTGTTGACGTTACGTTCTGATCTCTGATCATCCAGTCCTGCTCAGTGCTTACTGCTTATTGCCATATTGCTTAGCGTTCTGCCTTCCGTAGCGAAGCACGGGTACTTTCAGCTAGTATAGATATATAAAAGCTTCTTGACTTGACGAGGTGCACTTTCTCCGGTATCACCTCATTAGCTGTCCGTGTGGAAACATAGCAAAGGCTCTAAATGATGTCCACACATCTCTGCACTGTTATAGCCTTCTATCTATCTATCTATCTATCTATCTATCTATCTATCTATCTATCT